>JANJGK010000029.1:5738360-5783360 GCA_039081455.1 Macrobrachium rosenbergii | reverse complement strand
TATATATATATATATATATATATATATATATATATATATATATATATATATATATATATATATATATATATATATATATATATATATATATATATATATGACTACGATGCGTCCCAAGGTCAGTATTTATTGACTAGACGCAATGGAAGGACGGCTTGAAATTTTGCAAGACCACTGTCCTAGATGGTCACGGAGATCAAGAGATTACGTTGCTTGGGGAATAATGTATCTTTACGTCAGTAAGAGAAAGGCTGAATTCCTCACATCAAACATTATTGTGAACACCGTGTACGCTGAATTTAACTTACAGAACTACAGCGTGTGGTATATGCTTTATTTACGGTGTGCGCGTACATCATAACAAATTTTTTCACCATGTTCTGGATGTGTATGTGCGTGTATCCGATCTCATCAACTCTTAAAATAATTAGGTTTCTCTGTGTTATGTTTAGGCCTAACGCAGATTGCGTATAGGTTTCCCCCGTAATACTATTAGATTTTGTGGTAGTGTAGCTTCTGAGGATTAATTATCGGTTTAACTGATTTTACGGGTGCCTTGCTGCTAATTAAATGAAGTATAATTAATCAGAGTGGGGTCCTGTGGCATATTAGGAGTCTTTTTCTTAAAGTTCCTTCGTGTATCGTCGGCGTTGACATTATTCTTATCTTTAATCGTATTGTCTGTCTGTTTTGCCAGTAAATCTGAGATATTGCACTTTTGGGGATACAGCACTGGGGTAAATGGTGGCAGCTTATGTACATGTCAGGGTCCTCAAGTTAGGTTTAATTGTGACGCTTAATATGATTTTGAGTTCTAACCCCTCCTAATGCTGGCTGTGTGTTGACCTTTCTCTGGACAATTTCTGGACCTTTTTTTATATAGTTTGAGATGCCGCTAATTTACAATATTCATCTAAATAATTTCATGTATTCACTTTTCCCTTTGGTTGCCAATTGACTCCTCTTTTTGGTTTTCATGTATTCACTTTTCCCTTTGGTTGCCTTGCTTTTGTTACAGCTGATGGCTGAGGGAGATACAGCTGCTTATTTTCCTATTCCTAATATTTCTGTTTTGGTTTTTGTCCCGTAACTTTTCTGTTTGATAGGAATGATCGCCTCCAGACCTATTCAGACGCCTCCCACTCACGTGGAGATGATTTTTCTGTTTTTTTTTTTGAGAATGATTAGCTTCTAGAAAACGCTTATCAGTTCGTTATGGCCTTCAAGCACCTTCGTATTACATGCTGCTTACAGTGTAGCTCGGGCGACGTTGCATATTAAAGCGGATAAAAATGATCGTGATTTGGGCCTGTCAGATAAGCTTTTCCATCCGTAGATCTTTAAATTCCCCGCAATGCTCGAGTGCGTGGAAATTTGACCACTTGTTTGTATGAATATTTTGTTTTTAGAATTCACTAGTGATAAATCTTGAAAATATATAATTTCCAAGCATATCATTGCAAAACCAGCCTTGTGATGATAGGCTACTTTCACTGAGGGAATTTCCTATAAATTTTCTGCTATATTATGTGTACTTATATCGAGCATTTTTCACATACTGTTATCTTGGTAATTTCTATTCTGTGATCTCGGTAACATTAAGTCATGAATTACCTGCCTAGTTTTCAGCTTATTTCTTATGCCATGGACTGATTTCATATTTATCACAAGATTGCTTCGTATTGTGTTTGCAATTATAGTTTTATTCTACCTTTAAAGGTCATGCAGTGCCTTACTTTTCCGCTTTTATTGTTGTAAATGAAATGCGATTACAGAATTATTTATTTGCTTTATGCTCAATATTTGTCGGTATTCATTTGTTATTTTCTCACGGATTTCTCTTTTAAACTTAACGAAAATTCTATTGTTTGGAAGTTGCTTTGCAGATTAAGACGTTAGTTGTGGTGCGTATGTTGTTCTTTCATTTGAACAATCTCGTTTTCTTCATTGTCTTCAGCTTTACCCATTTCTGCATGGGGTCGTTGTTTCAGTGCAACTGACTGGCAGTTTACTTGTCTGTTTTAATCTTGAGTAGCTTCAATCGCCCCTTTTTCCCCTCCACAAACTAAATCCTCTTAGTAAATTTTGTTCGATGTTTCCTCGAATTATGTAAACTTTCATTTATAAAGGATACTTTGTCATGCCCTGAGTTGAGAAGTCCATAATCTCGAAAGGGTGGAAACAGGTGTAAACAGTTAACAAACATAACAAGTAAAAAATGCGCCGAAGTTTCTTCGGCGCAGTCAAGTTTTCTGTACAGCGCATAATACTGTGTGAAACTCTCAGCCACGGTCCATGAAAATCTCAGCCGCGGCCTATGAAACTTTCAGCCACGACCCGGTGGTGGCCTAAGTTGTTGACACCTACGATCTTGGTTAACTTTAACCTTAAATAAAATAAAAACTACTGAGGTTAGAGGGCTGCATTTTGGTATGTTTGATGACTGGACGTAAGATGATCAACATAACAATTGGCAGCCCTCTAGGCTCAGTAGTTTTTAAGATCTGAGGACGGACAGCAAAAGTGGGAACGGGCAGACAAATAGCCATCTCAATAGTTTTCTTTTACAGAAAACTGAAAATTAGAGATACGTTGCGTTGCATTACACTTGTTATTGCTAACATGTTTTGTAATCTTTTTACTCCTATTCGTGTCCTCCCGGGTTTTCCAATAATTGGAAAATATACTTCTAATTTGTAGTTTATAACAGTCGTAAAGAGTGTACGTACTTTTTTTCATTCCCAAGGACAAATAAAATGGCGCCTCCTTCAAATTATTGTAGTTTGCATCCTCGTCTACTCACAGACGTTTCTTAATGAATTTTCCATTGTTTATTTCATATTTTCCCATTATAATGGACCTAGTAATGCTGTAGTTAACATTCAGATAATGATAGAGCTAGAGTTTAATCTGCTGTCTTTCTAGCTGTATGTATATTTAGATTTTAGTCTGCACAGTCAACTTCAGTAATCAAGAGGGATGAAAGTTGAACCCAAGTCTCGTATAAAGGGCAAGAAATATGTACCCATAAATAATGGCTCTCACGGTTCCGGCTATCACGAACCTGTGCGAAGCAGAGACCATAATATGTTCTGAACTGAGAGGAAGAGAGCGGTTGTAGAAACGAGTTTCATGGGTGCTTGTTAAGGTGGCAAGCGCTCGAAAGAGCTCCTCGAATTCTCCTGAATGAGAAACGATAAAGATACTTTTCCTTATTTGATATCGTCACTTTCTTGTAATCTTAAATGGAAAAATAAAGTCCGTAGTAGTATGTATGTGTATATTGCTATAAACAGGAAACTCGCCAACTGATCAAGTCGGCGAAAGCTTCCTGTATATTACAATATACATACATACACACTACTGCGGACTTTATACTTTTTCTCCTTTCTTGGCTTCTCATAGTACCGGTCGCTTACCGCGAGAATGTTGAGTCAAGGGAGAAGAGCTATGGAAAATCTGAGAAGCCAGTTTTGCCGGTATGACAGAATTACTCAGGTTACGTAACGTTGCAGTAATAGTATGACTCCAGTTGCTTGCTTCCTATTCGGTGATATTAAGTTGCGTATGTGGATTTCCAGGTTAAACTTGTTCCGCGAGATTTTCACCTTTCTTGTTTGTGTGGACTGAGGATTGTGTACCGAAAAAGTGACTTTTTGGTATTGGAAATTACGACGCCTATACTTAGATGCGATTGAGCTTAAGTAATGTTGAAGTTGTTTTAAAAGGGAGCATTTCTGTTTTCTGCATCCTGTGCTTCCTTCCTAGCTGTCTATATATTCGCTGACCACTGGATTTATATGTCTGGAAATCAATACGTCTTTAAACCGAGACATTAGTTTCAAATTAGGTAATATATATGTGAGAATAATTTGAAATTAATTCAATTTTTTTTCTTTTAAAGATGTGCATATAGTTTTTTTCAGTGATTAGAATGATGTTTCTGACAGTCTTGGTTACTCTTATTTTCCCACATCTCAGTTTATATAAGTTTTTCAGTTGAGAGTTGTTGATGGTGTTTTTAATATGCTTACCTATACATAACATACGTAGTAGTGCTGTACAAAATAGTAGGACATTATAGCGATTAGTTTAGCCCTTGACTGTTCAAAGAAGAGGAGCGTGCAGATGATGCAACTTACTCTCTAGGACTCGATCGGAATGAAGTAGTGTCCAGTCGGTTTTGAGCAACACATCCACTCCACTAATCATTCTTATGGGCAACAGTTATTTGCGAGCAGAATATGTTACAGTGCCTGGTTCATCTTTTGTCCCTGAAAGGTAACTATCAACAGCTGCCCGAGTTATAGTGAACTTTGATATTAAACGATATTTGAGGGTTAGTATTTGATACCTGTGTGTGAGTGCGTGTGTGTATGTGTTTGTGTGTGTGTGTATGTATATATATATATATATATATATATATATATATATATATATATATATATATATATATATATATATAATATCACAGGCGAAGAACAGAAAAATTTTGTCAACATGTTAAAAGGAGCGGATGCAGGAAAACAAGCAGCAGATTCCATGTACAGTACAGTAGTTTAATCCTAGGTTTCGTGACCGTGTGCCACGTCATCAGGGATATCTGTAAATGGAATATCAGACATTAGAGTGCTTTCAAAACATTAAGCAAATACATGAAAATATATGTACTAAATTACACTTAAAAATTATACACAAAAAAACCACGGAATTAAAATTATAAAAAAATGAATTAGGCACTAAGTAAAATCACAGACACTAAAACCTATGCAGTAAATTACACATACATGAAACATAAAAGAAGAGAATTTAAAATACGGAATAAAAAAGGGAATAACAAATCCAATAAGTAAAATCACAGACACACTTGCGGGACAAACGCCAACCTTTCAAAGCAAGAGTAAAAAGCTCACTAAAATTCATATAAACGTACAGACCAGAGAACCGAAAGTATAGATAACCAAATTAGGCAATAAACAGTGGAACAGCCGTAGTTTGATGACTAAGAGAAGGGACTTTCAGTTCGATATTGAGGCTCTCAAGTATAAGCAATTCTGATGTTTCTTTTGCTTGGCCTATAATTTTGAATTAATCATACTTTATAGGTGTTTTACAAACCATGCTAATGTAAAACAATAATATATATATATATATATATATATATATATATATATATATATATATATATATATGTATGTATGTATGTATATATATGTATATATATATATGTATATATATATATATATATATATATATATATATATATATATATATGTATATATATATATATATATATATATATATATATATATATATATATATATATATATATATATATATATATATATATATATATATATATATATATATATATATATATATATATAGAACTATTATGCTTATCAAGCTTTCTGTAAATGATTATTTTCAGAGCCTTAGACCAGCCATAGGGTATCCCCTCTTACACAAATCTCATGTAAAAACAAAATTAGTACATATGTACCAGCTCCAAGTTGTATGAATACCCAGATTTTTTAATAAAAAACAACAACAAGGATTTACTTTGTCCTTAAATAAACTCTCTTTATTGGCAGATTTTAAAAAGAATCATTGACGACTTCAAAAGGGCTGTTAAACCCAAGGAGTCAGGATCCTCAGGAAAACACTGTACACTCAAAGAGGAATAAGAAAAGACTAAACTTCATAAAAATAATATTTATTAATGAATTAAAGATAGCCGTAAATGATGGTTATGGCTAGAAACCGCATTCAGCTACAAAAAAAAAAGGCGCAAGCATTCCCCATTTGCCTACACTAACACGCACACTGGTAGGAGTAGGGAAAATCACAGAGGGAGAAAGAAAACCACAAGCTCACGACGGCGAAAAAACAACACAAACATATGACAGTAGAAGGCAAAGATAGGAAAATAATCCTTTATTCTATTTGTAACAAACAGATACTTAAACCTAACTTACTGTAACAACATTACTTTAGCTAAAACGCTTATATATAAATCCAGCACCGTAGATTATACTTGAAGATGACTCTGCCGATTACCATCAGCACCTCGAAGTGTCTACAACACCAGACAGCATCAAATGTCCTTTAAAACTTTTAATATATATGCGCTTACCGGAGGTAAGTCTCCCTATGATCATCACACACTTGAAGTTGATTCTACCACCAACAATTCCTGTGTCTGTAGCACAACAGCGTCAATTGTCCCACAAAAACCACTATCAATAATTACGGGTGGTTAGTCTCCCTATGGGCACTGTAACGCTCCGCAATAGCAAAGAGGTCCAGAGAAAGCTGCAACAGAAGTGAATGCCGTGAAGAAGAATGTGCACTAAAGGTGATGATTGTGCCCTCACGCGGCACAGGACTCAAAAGGGCAGACACAGACAACAAATCGTTGATTATTGTCCTTCCTCAGAACACCCACAGGAAGTAGGCAGACACAAGCTGAATCAAGCTGTGATACTTTATGCACCTACCGCAAAGCAGACAAAAGGGGCAGGCAACGGCAAGGCACAAACATGCAGCGACCTATCGCTCAAACAACTGGGACGGAACTCTTTTGAGAGTCGAAGATCCCATAAACACCAAACCTCTGCAGAATCACCCAACAACTCAGAAATATGAAAATAAAAAAGAAAATGATCCCACATGGGTGTGTTACCAGTAAGAAGCAAAACACCCGGCGATGGGAAAAAGAACACCCCAAACCTTCATATAACGGCAAAAAATAAACAAAACTTAATTTAACAGTTACATTACTGGGCTAGAAAGACGTACGTTAACTTTCCATGATAATATATATATACACGCAAATACTAACTTCCAAATATCGTTTAATATCCAGTTCACTATACCTCAGGAATAGCATATAAACATATGTTGAGTTCGAATCCTACTGTTGCCACCATTTCTGTATGGAAGAACACTCGTACAACCTTGTTTGCACTTGTCTTCTGAAAAATCTCACGTTGGTGGCTGACCGACGATCAACTTCCTTTCTCTCTCTCTCTCTCTCTCTCTCTCTCTCTCTCTCTCTCTCTCTCTCTCTCTCTCTCTCTCTCTCTCTCTCTCTCTCTCTCAAAATACGTTAAACTATTGTGTGGAAATTAAACCAAATCTTGCCAAAAATAGCTTATTCTGTAAAGCTAACAAACAATAAGTTAAAAACGTGGTAATTAAGAAAAGGAAATGCTAAAAAAACACAAAAGGAATGTAAATGATAAATGAATATCTCCCAAACAAAACATCTTAGCTAACACTGAAACCATGAATGGGATTCTTCCCCATTTCATTCACTCCCCAACAAGTCTCCACATAAACTCAAGTCCTTAAGTCATTGTTCCTTTAAGATGACCATTTCCTACTATGGCTATGTTACTATGGCGTGTCCACCCCAGTTAACCATGGTTCCATTGAAACATTCTGCCAAAGAAAGGAACAATCTCCATTAAAAATCAAAGATCACCCAGTTTATCAACACTCAGCAACTTATCATATAAATGTTAGACAATGGTAAAGGAACACTCACTAAATAATCAGGTCTGTAAAGGTTAGTAAATTTTCTAAGTTCTACTCACTCCCCAGAGAATGGGAATTTCAATTCCCAGTGTGTCCAACACGTCCTTCCAATCTGGTTTATCACAAAGGAGAGAGCACACTTTCACAAGCCTCTACGCACCAAGCGTTTTCATAACGCACAAACGGATTTACGTTTCCGTTCAACGCCCAAAAATCGACTAGAACCGGATCTCCTGGATTCTAGAACAATCCATGCTGACTCTACTTCTTCTACATGTGGGCTGTATTCAAGGTACCTTTGACAAGGTTGAAGATGATGGATTTGTACCGAAAGTGCCCAGTCGTGCTCAGGCAATGCTGAATCTGAAAATACCTAACCACCAAGAATCATCTTAATGCCCTGCCTGACCTCTGCACTGCATATCCGAAGTCACATTCATACAGCATATATATATATATATATATATATATATATATATATATATATATATATATATATATATATATATGTGTGTGTGTGTGTGTGTGTGTGTGTGTGTGTGTATTATAATGATATGTCTTATGGTATGTATGTTCTCTATAAAATTAGTATGTTTTTTGTAATTTTGATATGTTCTCTCTTGTATTTGTCACATGTTGTGCAGCAATATTGTTTATTGAGCTACCAAGTGTCAGATCTTAAGAGGGTTAGTTGACTGGTGATAAGATACATTTTCCTGTTAGGCTCTTGTGTGCACAGCTGAATGTTTGTTCAGATGTCAAGTGGGTGACCACAAGAAATCCTTTTTGCGAGAGAGACCCTAAACCATTTAAGTTGTCAACTAAAAGAGAGATTTGGGATGACAAGTTAGATAAGCTGCCTGATCCAGAAGCCTTTTCTGTTTGGACAAGTGTGCAGACAGGAAATCCCTGTCAATTATACAGATAAGAGGGCAGGCCTATATAGCTCTTTGGAGCCAGGGAAGAAATTATCTGGTTTATTTTCTCTTCTCCACAGGAAGAAACTGTTTATTCCTGTTTCCTCCCAGAGTGACCCATTTCCAAAAATGTCTAACTGGCAACACTGGTTTATTCTCATAGTAGAGTTCTGAGAAGCTGATCAGTTTAGACGGAGACTTGGGAGAGTTAGGTTGGTCTCTCTCTCTCTCTTTCTTATCCCCTCTTCCTTCAGAGGAGAGTAAAACATAGCATAAGTTTGGTGGTCACTGTTAATATTTAATGTTCTCTTGTTAAAATCTGAGTTTGGGAAACTGTTAGTGTAACGGTGCCATATAAAAAGTGTTTTGAGCTGCAGCAAGGGATTTACTAAAGTGTTCAGAAACTTGTATAAGGTAAAGTGGTTTTACTTATTTTTACCATGGTATAATAAGAGTGTCAGATTTTGACCTAGTGAAATTACTGTTGATTAACCTTTGTACATTTTTTGTATGTTCATGTTTTTGCATTTTTGTGTGTTCTTGATTTTGCAATTTCATAGTGTTACCTAAACTTTTGTATTGGGGATTTAACATTTATTTACTTAACATTTTACATATGTTGATACTTTAACATTGCTTACTTGGTTTGATTTACATTTGTTAAGATTTCTTTTTCAAATCTTGAGTAAATCTTAATAGTTTGAATTTTGCTTAGTTAACATAATTTCTTGATAAATTAAAGTTTTGTGAATTAATCTTGTTTAAGAATTAATTAAGTCTTTTGTTGTTTTCAAGTAATGGTAAATTTTTTCAGATTGTGAATTCTAATTATAACTTTTGAAGTTAGAAATGAAATTTTGTATTTAAAGTTTTAAAAACACAGCGTTTCATTTTTGACCACCAGTGAATAGGGTTATTTGTGCATGCACAAGGTAAGTGATAGACATGTTTTGTTCTCCTTCCATAAATGGAAGTGAATGAAGACCAGGGAAACAATTATAGTTGTTTGATGACGTGATACCCTTTTTTATCTAGTATATCTCAATATCTCACACATAACTTGATAAACTTAATTTGATTTTTCAAGTGATAAGCAAGTTTTAAGGGATCACTGTTACTTTAAAGTGTTCAGTCATAATTTTATTGTTATGAGGGTTCAGGTATCTGGTTGAAGTGAGGTAACCTTTTGGATTTTGTGACTAGTTGTGTGATAACCAGGTACTTGGTACACTTTGTGAATATATATATATATATATATATATATATATACATATATATATATATATATATATATATATATATATATATATATATATATATATATATATATATATGTAAAATGTATTCCAATGGCTGGCAAGGTTCAGTTAATTAAGCATTCCAAATAGGCATACATCCTTGTCTTACTATTGTTCGAATATTGTTCTCTGTCGGGGGAGGAGCTATATTCTTTTCCTTTCTGTGATAATGGAGCTGTACACCATTGACAGATGAGCTTTCCTTTTTGACCCTGTCTGTACTTCATTGGCTGTGATGAACCTCGTCGTTCTTACCGTGTTGAAGTGCTTCGATGGAACCACCTAATATCGTAGAGCTTTTGTTCTTTTTAGCGTTCAGTTTAGAATGGTCTGCCTGATAGATTTGGATACATTCATAGATACTTTTGTGACATTTGAGAGTACCGTGATGAAATAACCCAGTTTACCTACATGGTACATTATTGCGTTTTATTTGTTCTCTTTTTGTATTATTCATTGTTAATTCTGTTGTATTAAAACTGACTCCTTTTTTGTTGTGGGGATCTTGCAATTTAAGGTGGTAGCGTAGTGGTTTATTCTAAAAGAACTTGTTCCCTTAAGAATGACTTTGAAAATAGTGTACCTTTCATCCACAGAGAGGAAAGATTTAGTCGTCTTTTACTTTGTATTATTTCCACAGGTTATCAACGCGAAAGTTTTGGAAGAATTTATTTAAGTTTACGATTTTTGCTTTGCGAGCAGGAATGCCACTATTTTATTGCCTGGTTTCTTCTCATTACCATTTTTATAGGAACTACTTTGGATATTGCTCCTTCGAACTGCTTGACGTGTACCTACCCGTGTTTTCCAAACTGCTCTCAGAAAGTGTCGGGATGGATTGGTACATTTGAAGAGTCAACATCATGAGGGAGGAAGAGGCAAAAGGGGATAGGCGACAGTTCCGGGTTCACGAGGAAGGCGAGTTATATGTTAGCCTCTTTTGGTTTCCACTGCGAATATCAGCTTATGCAGAAGTTGATACTGACAACAGAGCGTTTCTCTCAGATGATCATCGATATCTTTGAGTCTGTGTTTGTTTACTTGTTTATCTCAAAACCTACAACTGCTGTTGCATTCACCGATGTCCTTTTATACGGAATAAGATCCAAGGGATTCGAGACAGCATTTTCACCATTTTGTCAGTTATTCTCATCTAGCAGGTTTAATCTTCCCCCTGTTCGTTGAAACAGAAAAACGAGATTTTTAAACTGCTGTAATTTTAAATGACTGACTTCCTCAACGCACTCGGTAAAATCATTCCCAGCCTGACAATGCTTTCGTTTCACCATTTTTCGCTTCTCCATTCCTTACGTTTTCATTTCCTGCTCCATGGATTTAACTGAAGAAAAATAAAAATTTCTCGACTTCATCATCTTTTCTTTACGCACATCAAAGTACACAGATGCAGTTCCCGTCAAAAGTGGATTTGACCCCAACAATGCTTTCATTTCGAGCATGTTAAAAAATGGGTTTCCTTTTCTCCTTCGTTCTTTTCTTGATTTCATACGCAGAATAATTCAGTCGAGCTGTGGGGATATATAAGTCAGTTCATGAAATGTAAGTTGATGATCTTGACAGTCAGGACGCTACGTTGATGCATAAAACAGTCAACACTGAATTGGTTTACAACATTAAACAAATTTAAAATGCGCCGAAGTTTCTTCGGCGCAATCGAGTTTTCTGTACAGCGTATAATGCTCTATGAAACTCTCAGCCATGGCCCGGTATGGCCTGTGTTTCTGACACCTATAGCTGTGTCAGACGCACGATCATGGCTAACTTTAACCTAAACTAAGGCTAGAGGACTGCAATTTGGTATGTTTAATGGTTGGAGGGTGAATGATCAACATACCAATTTGCAGCCCTCTTGCCTTAGTCGTTTTTAAGATCTGAGGGAGGACGGGCAGACAAAAAGCCATCTCAATAGTTCTTTTTACAAAAAAGTGAAAAAGCTCGTGTTTAGAGTTGTTTAGTTCTTCTTACGTGAAACCTGTACCCTAACGCGTGGCCTGAGCTTGGTCTCACATTTCGTTCTTGCTCTTTTCTGTCGTTACTTTGAAATAAGCTTAGACTTACGCAGTCAGGGAAGATTAGCCGTCTGCGAGGTTAGGTTCTTCATATACTTCCCGATTCCAGGTCTAGTTGCAACTGGTATTTAGCCTAAACGTTTATTTCTGTCCTGTAGTATTAACATAGTTAAAATTTAGCATTCTGTCATGTTACGATAGTGTGGTAATTAAAATGTTTTTAGTATAAAGAGGTGTTGGTCAGTTAGGTTGGACATCTTGCTTTACCGTATATAAATTTCCACACTGTGTTGAAAACAACATCGTATAATGGTAGGGATATATATATATATATATATATATATATATATATATATATATATATATATATATATATATATATATGTGTGTGTGTGTGTGTGTGTGTGTGTGTGTGTGTGTGTGTATTATAATGGTACGTTGCTGGGGTTTGTGGTTTCTTAATTTGGTTCAAGTAAAAAATTCCAAAATATTTTGTGGAAGCCCTCTAAATGTTACCTTGCGTGCCAGCCAAGGTGGTATTCGAAAAACATTGACTTTCTACTTTATATCGTGTTTTACGGCTTTCTTCTCTAGGCCCGTTAGTCTGGGTTCTATAGTAGCTTTACCATAGTTCCATTGGATGGTTGCGGCTGAGTTTAACTAGTAGTTGACCGATTAATTCATTAGTAATTAATTGTCTATTATCCATAATTTTGGCACTTGTTTGAAGGGACAGTATAGTGATTCAGAAATGAGTAGAATTTCTCTTTTTGTTCATTTCCCTTTCCTGAAAGATTTTTCGAACTAAATTTTACTAGAACAAAATTTATTTGTTTCCTTAACTTGTTTTGTGGAAATTATTTTTCTTGCAGTATTGCTCTTTTCGCATTACATGCATATTCAGGCACCATTTGTACACACATATATATATACGTAAGTATATATGTGTGTGCGCACGCGCGCGCGGGCGCAGGAGGGCGGGAGTGAGCCATGAACCTTGCAAACGTGAGGGGATGCTTTACCACTCTGCCATAGAGCCGACTTTGGCTGATATTTGTGAAATTCCACCGCTAATGTCATATCTGTGCTTTCACTTTACTTCACTCGTCTGCATCCTCCCGTCCCACTGTTCCCATCCCAGCAGTTCTGTGAATTATAACTCTTCTCGTGCCCAGTGGAGCTCAGAGGACATTTTCACATAATACTCTGTATGGGGACGTGCAAAAAGCATAGCCAATCAATCTCCATTTCCCCTTCTCCGGTACATTATCAGCATATGAAACTTCCACCATTTCTTATGGTATCATTTCTCACTCTGTCCTGCCATCTGACTTCAGGCATTCTTTTTAAGGTTTTCATCTCAAATCGACAAATTTTTTTAGATATAGTTTCATTGTCATACTATGATTTGAATTGTATCTGGGTGTGTGTGTGTGTGTGTGTGTGTGTGTGTGTGTGTGTGTGTGTGTGTGTGTCTTTATCCTTCCCAGAACACGAATATTTACAGAACTGCTGTGAACCGGAAGAGAGATCAAACGCAAGTGACCAACTTGACCGATGGCCTTCTTGCTCGTTAATCCCTGTACTGTTTCTCATCGACTTCTTCCAGCATGAAGACTTGTGGGGATTCCTCGCCGCCCCCATCTCCGTTGCATCAACTGAAGTCAGAAAAGAATTGTTCTTACTCTATTTGTGGTATACACGCCCGCGTTGCGGTTAAACGTTCCGTGTTGCTTTTATTCTGACAAAACATACTTTGTTCTGTCAGAGTTGAAGGAAGCTAGTTTTTTCATGCATCGCAAATAGTTTTTGTTTTTGTACTTATTCAGCGAAGAAGGGTTTTTCTTATTTCCTTTGAAAAGACATTGTTCTTTTGAATCAAGGGATTACGCAGACTCGGGTTTTCTCTCTTTTCTTCAATATTGATGTTTCGTTATCATTTAGGAGCCTTTTGTTATTATTCATTTTATATTATTATTGATTCATTTTGCTTCTCAACACACGTTTGTTTGTGTTTTGTGATGTTGAATTGAGACAACTTTTCTCCTTCATCTGAAAGAAAGCGTAGGTATTTATGTTGTGTAATGAAGGAAAAAGGGCACAAAGGGAAATTTTTAGTTTTCTGTAAAAGAAAACTATTGAGGTGGCTTTTTGTCTGTCCGTCCGCCCTCAGATCTTAAAAACTGCTTAGGCTAGAGGGCTGCAAATTGGTATGTTGATCATCCACCCTCCAATCATCAAACATACCAAATTGCAGCCCTCTTGCCTCAGTAGTTTTTATTTTATTTAAGGTTAAAGTTAGCTATGATTGTGCGTCTGGCACTGCTATAGATGCCAACAACACAGGCCACCACCTGGTCGTGACTGAAAGTTTCATGGGGCGCGGCTGAGAGTTTCATGGGCCATGGCGGAGAGTTTAATAGAGCATTATACGCTGTACGGAAAACTTGGTTGCCCCGAAGAAACTTCGGCACGTTTTTTACTTTAGTTTGTGACTTCTGGGTGTACTTGAATGTTTTCATAAGATCTAAATAAGCGATGCGGCTAAATTTAGATTTAGTTTGAAAGCTCATTTGCACATGCAGAGGATCATTTATACTGTATGTGCGTTGATTTGATATTACTTTTATAAAGTAGCTCATTTGTACATGTGTTTTAATTATATTTGATTGATATTACTTTTATTGAATACCGTACCTGTAAGAAAGAGCCCACTAGCATACTTGGGTACACGCGTATGAAAATCTTGTTTCTGTGTGATATAAATACTGTATATATATTTATATATACTGTATATACATACATACATATATATATATATATATATATATATATATATATATATATAATATATATATATATATATATATATATATATATATATATATATATATATATATATATATAATAGAGGTACGGATACTTGATAATGTGAACTGTTTGTCCAAGAAAGCTTGTAACTTTTTCTGCATAAATACTCCATTAGATACCATCCAGTTTGAATGAGGTCCTTTTAGTAATTCTACTAATGCACAGAACAATTGTGTATGTGATAAAGTTAATATATATACACATACATATACATATATATGTAGGCCTATATATATATATGTGTGTGTATGTGTATTAGTGTACCTATCACCTAATTGGTGGCGGCATATATGAGATTGTCAAACAGTAATTCCCGACTTTAAGGACTTTGATCAAGACGCTGTCATTTGCATAATGAATGTGGCATTCATTATGCGTAGGTTGTCTGTTACACACAAAAAATAATATATGGGTGGTGTTAGGAACAATCGTTTGTCGATTGTTCCCTTGGTGGATTGTTGCCTCCTTTGTTTTTCTTACTGGCGAGCTGACGTCTGTTGAATGGCGTCAGACTTCGCCAGTCAGGTTCGTAACAGCAACAAGTCAGGTTCGTAGCAGCAACGAGCCAGGTTCTGGAGGGCAGAACGACCGATGGTCCAGGGCAGCAGCGAGCCAGCTGGAGTAGCAGCAGCAGGTATCTGTACCTGAGAGTCAGGACTTGACAGCAGAGCAGCGGAGAGTTTCTTGAGGACGAGATGGTTGCCGTGTCGGCTCTGTCATGGTCGTCGTAGATGGAGGAGGACGTCAGTACGTTTCTTGGAGGACGAGATGGTTGCCGTGTCGGCTCTGTCGTGGTCGTCGGTACTGGAGGAGGACGTCAGCACTGTGCTTGAGGACGAGATGGTTGTCGTTTCGACTCTGTCGGAGTTGTCCTGCAGTGTTCCTTTGAGCTGCCAGTTTATGTAATTAGTTCTGCTGCCTGGATATTGTTTATATTTTTGAATGGTTCGTTATTTTGCTTGTGTAAAATTTATTACATGCATATTTTTACTGACCCCATTCTGTTTTGCGTATTTAAGCTTTCCTCATCAGTGTTGTTATTCATGTAATTTATTTGGACTTGCTACTTTCTGATTTAATGTTTTGAAATATTTTTGTAGACTCCCTTACGTGTAACGCTTGCACTGTTAATGGTTACTCAGGATGTTTATTTGGTTATTGACCTTTTAAAGTAATTTGATTATTTTAATTTTGCTGCTGTTAAGAGTTTAATTCATTTGTAGTAATGTTCATTTTGTTTTTAAATTGAACCTGACTCGACTGTAAATATGTATATAACTAACTTGTAATAAACTAATATTAAGGTAACCTTTTTTGTATTTGTTCTGCTCCTCCCTCCTTTGTTTGTCACCTCTCGTCAGTCATTACAGCCCAATTGCTTGTTTTTTTTAACGAACCTGTCGATCTCGAGAGGCGAGATCGTAATAGGTGGCCATTTAATTTTACTTTGGATATATATATATATATATATATATATATATATATATATATATATATATATATATATGTGTGTGTGTGTGTGTGTATATATATATATATATATATATATAATGTATATATATTATATATATGATTATTATCACTTTTGTACATGATTCATTTATCACGCATTACCACAGGTGAAAAATAAGAAACGGGGTGTAGGTCCTGACCGGTTTCGACTTTATTTCCAAGCCATTGACGAAGGACTGATACAGAGTATGAGAAGTCATAAGTATATATACTACAAGAACAGTACTGACGAACTTACACAACCGTTAGAGACTACATATCCCCACTCAGGCCGGTGTCGAGGTAGGAGTGGCCTTTAAAACTCATTTGGCTAAAAATCACAATATACTCTCAGGGGACAATGCTGATAAACAAACCATACGCCACCTCAGATCCACACCTGACAGGTGTCACGGAGGCGGAGTTTGGAAACTCATTAACACTACTACCCTCGTACTGTGTTTACAAATATGATAATCTTATTTTCATACATCTCTACTGCCTACCTTAAAGTTTAAACAATTTACAAATTTCTTTTGATATTAAAGGATCAAGTTTATACATCCCTTGACTGATATTCATATTATGGTTGTAACTTTCTTTTATAAAGCTAGATTCAATGATATTCCTTTCCAGTGCATTATTAGAATATACAATCCTTTTAGCCCCTTCCCAGTTGATAGCATGATTGTTCTCACTAACATGTACAAATATACCACTGTTCCCCTGTGCATATCTCACACATTTCTTATGCTGTTCAATTCTTTTTTCCAGTGCTTTCCCGGTTTGGCCAATATAAAAGTTGTCACAAGACTTACACGGAATTTTATATACACACCCTTTAGTATTGTCAGGGGAGTTCTTGATAAGTACATTTTCCATTGTTTTATTGTTCTTAAATGCGACATTAACACCAAAATTCTTAAGAAGATGAGGGATATCTTTCATATTATTATTATAAGGCAAAACAAGCAAATTTTTTGTGTTGTAAGGTTATTTCTGGTTTTGATACATAGTCTTTTTTGCCGCTTCAAATGCACTGTTTAATACACTATCAGGATATTTCAATTTCTTGCCTGCATTCCTAATCTTATCTATTTCATCATCAATATATTCAGGGCTACATACCCGTAATGCTCTTAAAAACATAGATGAAAACACTGACTTTTTAACCTTATTGCTTTGTCCAGAATAGAAATGCACATAGGAAGAAATATTAGTGGGTTTTCTATACACACTATATTTAAACCCATTACTATTTCTTCGTATGAGGACATCCAAAAACGGTAAGCACCCATCATTTTCCATTTCCATCGTGAATTTAATTGATGGTACTAATTGATTTAACTTGGCAAAAAAGTTATTTACATCTTGGTTCCCTGGCCATACACAAATTATGTCGTCAACATACCTAAACAACATAATCCCACGTAATGAAACATTCCTTCTGCTTTGAAGTTTCACAGAAGCAGCTTACGATTTTGTTCTGTATGTTGGACGAATACAAACGATTGGGAAAATATACAGGAATGGAGAATGAACCTTTTTACGTAAGCTTCCAAACTTCTTACCTGTGAAATATAGGTTACCAAATATGATCGACTAAAATGCAGAAAGAAAGTGCCTTTACATTGTTATTTCATAATAAAAGATATGGAATGTTCAGTCGACAGTATCTAGCTTTGAGTCAATATTAGACAAACGTTCTTCGGGTCCAAACATGCTACTATTATAAGCATAAGATATTTTGAATTGTAAGAAAGGATTTCATAACGGTTGCGAAGAGGATGTTGCTGTGAAGGAAACATGTCTTTGAGAACATTCATACTTTCTCTGAATGTTCCCAAAGATACGTTTCTTGATTTTAATATCCTCTTAGTAGTCGTTATGAAAACCTAATTTACAATTCAAAAAAAATTGTGTTTGTAACAGTAGCATGTTTGACCCGAAGAATGTTTGTCTAATATTGACTCAAAGCAAGATTCTTTATAGTTTTGACATCTAGTTCACCTTTACACACAAGATGATAGAAATTCATTTCTCGCTGTAATGTGATTCGGATTCCACAATAAGCTGTAGGTCCCGTTGCTAAGTAACCAGTTGGCTCTTAGCCACGTAAAATAAGTCTAATCCTTCGGACCAGCCCTAGGCCAGCCCTAGGAGAGCTGTTAATCAGCTCAGTGGTCTGGTAAAACTAAGGTATACTTTTTACACACAAGAAAAGGTGAAGCATAGCCACTGACTCATGATATTCTGCCCATGGTAGGATGCTATAAATAATTATTAATATTATGGAAAAGTACACGTATTTTAAATGAAGGCTTCGAGACCAATATTATTTTACCGCTTGAGCTTCAACAAAAAACTTCATGTGCAAAAAGACAAAACTAAAACGCTGGCATTATATACATTCTTCTATGAAAAATTTCCATGCTACTCTTCTGCTCCAGTATCCTTGGTATTTCCATTTCGTGTGGATTTTGAAAGAAAATTGTATTTTTTTAACAATGTTAAATTAAAGGTTTCGTGAAGTATGAATTGATTTGAGTAAACTTTTAATTGAACAATTGTTAAAAAGAATCGCCTTTTCTTTCAAGACCCATGAGAAATGAAAATACAAAGGATACTGGAGCAGAAGAGTAGCATGAAAAATTACCGTCATTCACGAATTCAGAAATTTTAGATTATGCAGCATCAGAAAAAGTGTACTTGCGAGTGTTTTTTTTTTTTTTTAACTTTATCTGTTATCATAATTCTTTTGAGGTGGGGGTTATGCAGACGCCAAACTTTGTCCTGAAGTAAGTAATTTAGAACTTGAAGGATGGAACACAGTGTTACGTGCGTGAAGGAAAACCAAGGGCGCTTATGTATCCTAACTTTCAAGACTGATTGATCGACTGACTAAGTCTCTGGCATCACAAATGACTGCTTCATATGGCGGTATCACCTTGCACGTGGAGATTATAATTGTAATTCAGCCACGTGGGTGCTCTGAAAATGGATTAAAGATGCACTGCATACGCGAGACGTGAACTTTAGAATCAAGGCAAATGGCAGGTGCCTGAAAAGAAAACTGAGTGCCACTGATCACTTTTGATTTCAGAATGATTGTAGGACAGTTAATAGAAAAGAGAAAGTTGCTTAATTCCTTCCAAATGTGATTACTGTTCTCTTAGTGATCCAGTACATCGAATTTATAATGATCCCGTCATTCTTCATCACGCTTGATTCCCTACGCTTTGCACTTAATTAGAATATCTAGATACTATCTCTGTAGGTCCTTATATAGTCTTTTAATGCATTTGCGTAGTTTTTTTTTTTTTTTTTTGGTAAGTAGTCCCACTTCATTATTTAATCGTTTTATTTCCGTAACAGTTAATGACACTTCTGCCTTCCCTTGGCATTCTCTTCGGTTTTGTTCTTTCATCTAGCTTTTTCGTACTTTGCACGATTGACCTTTCTCGTTGCAGTATTTCGTTTAAATAGCTAAGGTGATTGCAGTTGGGTTTTTCAGAAGCAGTAAGGGGAAATGCCTCTGAATTCTCTTAATCATAGTAGCAATTTCCTTGATGAATCTGAATTTATGTTCTATTCAGCTGTTTGCGTTACTCTTGCTCTGCCTTCATTATTATGTTGTTAGTCCGTTTGTAGCCATGTTGCCTGTCTCTCCTTCACCGTCATCTCGAGGTTTCCGAGGAATTTCCCCCGATTCCCAAAATGCCTTTTCTTGCGCATAGAAACAGAAATTCTAATGTATCCAACAAGTCGTAATTGAAAATGAGCGAAACGCAGAGCAGTTCTCATTCAAGCAGAAAATACGATATCCGTTCAGTGAAGGAATGAATATGTATGATCTTGATATGACGCTAAGCAAAGAACGAACAACGAACCTATATGAAACGTCGATCAAAGAAGGAGAAAAGTATAAATTGGAACGGATCTCGTAGGCTTTGGAAGACGAGTAACCTTATCTTTTGGTAAGAATCGGCTTTGCCATGTGGCTCGGATCCTACCGCATTGCGCCTTTGAAGCGCGAAAAGCGAAAATTATATTAGAGCGTCATCGGAACAAGAGACTCTGGTGAACGAATATACGTAGCATGCAGAGAAAGAAGAAGAATTGTCCGGAATACATGTGCCGAGGTGTAGGAAATGAAAGCTGAGTTGGGCTATATGTATTGTGAATGTATTTCTTCTTTTTACGAAGTTACTCCTCAGCTGCTTTTTATTTATTTATTTATATATTTTTAATTTTTAGTAGGAAACGGTTTACATTTGTTGGGTTTAATTTTATTCAACTGCACTGAAGATGAGGATGAAAATAGTTGCGGAACGGAAGAATAAAAACTGTCTGTATGACAGCTTGGAAGTGCCCTAAATATTTCTGCTATATCTAATTGATGTGTCATAGTCTCATCATTCAAAGACCTTCAGTCTTTGAATGATAAAGGATTCCATTAGCTTATTGTTTTGTACTCTGTTAAAGTGACTATAAAGGACTTAGATGAACTCACTCTTGCCTCTTAGTATTACTGAATAGATGAATTTAGTCCGAAACACTCGCACTGGCAAACTGAGAATACTTTACCTGTGTTAATGTATTCTGTATAATAATGTAATATTTCAGCAAAGTGCAGATGGCTCATCCTTTTTTCTCTCTCTCTTGAAAAAATAAATTATGCCTTTCTGACGAACTGTCATTGCAGAAAGCTTTCATTTATGCAGGATGTTTCGTCATTTTTCCTTTCTCATGAGTCACCTTTTTACACGTCGCTAATCAGTAATGAATATTTTAATATATGTTGAACCCTAATTATGTTTGTATTTTCTAACGTTCTGTTTACTTAGTTTTGATGAACAGCCCAGATTTTTCTAGATATTTTAGTAACACAGTGGTTCTTGTTTAATTGTCCCTTACCTATCCGTGAGAATGAAGGCTCGCTAAGGCCAAAACAAGAATATTAGCTGCTTTGATATTGTTTGCGAAATATCGTATGGTGATGAGCCCTTGTCACTTGTTCTTTGCACTGATATATTTTTAAAAATTTTCTTTTTCTGTTGTGTCGTTCCGCCTCGAGACTTCTTGAATAATCTATTTGAAACCAGTGTATTATTTTCCGTTTTGCAGAACACTATTTGCGTCACCCGGCGTCATCATCTGTACCATATCTGCTTGTACGAGGAAATTGACTTATTTTTGGACGTAAACTTATATGTTACAGAATTCTGTGAACTAGAAATGTAAAACATTGGTATCCTATACCCAGAAACTATTTTCCTTGTCACTTTCCCTTGGTTTTGCTATTCTAATACAGGCTCCGTAATCATTCATTCCTTCATGAAAATCTTACTTCGAACCAGGAATTCCTTTGACTGGCAGGTCACACTGTGACTTCCTAGTTGGATATTTTGATTTTCAGCTTATTTTGCATTTTGGCTGTTATCGGACTGACATTACGAGGCAGGGAATCTTGCCGATTTTCCGTTGCCGAGAATTCGGGATTGGTCATTATGTGGTCAATACAGATAACATGCCTCAGTCATAAAGAGCTAAAATATCTATGATGTACGGTTTATTTCTAAATCAATGAATCGGTTTTACTAAAAATCTTTTGGCCATAACCTTGTTACTGATGTGCCGTCGATTCCAGGTTTCCGAGTCAATACCACAAATTGCTAGTGTTCGTGGGCATTCTGAGATTGATTATGTATCAAAGGTTAATGGAACAGACAACCTAATGCACTTTTCTAGCCGGGCCAATGAAGAAAAAGAAGGGAAGAATAAAGGTGGGGCTAAATTACAAGGGCGTGGGGAGGCGAGGCCTTTCTTAAAGGAAGATAGGTTAGAAGCATCTTCAAGAGCTGAAACTTTCACTGGAGTGGTGATTGATCTTAACCGTAAATTTCAGGAAAAAGTCATTTACTGTTACATAGAACTTTCATATAATGTTTTGATTATAAGTGGTGGAACTAACCAGTATTTTTGCAGGTTTCGTTCCAGGAATGGAGAGGCAGTCAAAATATAGCATTCTTTTTCAGATGGTTTTATGTCAGTAAGTGGTTATTAATTGCATGGGCAAAGGAGAAGGCATGATAAAAAATCACGCATAATATATTGTTCTGTTAAACATATGTCTTATTTTACGCTACAGAGCAGGATTTTTAATATTAAAGTGCAGAGGAGAAAAGTTATTGTTAAACATTATTACATTTTAGCAGTAGCACCTTCTAATTGACACCCGAAATAATCTTATATGTCATCGTGTTAAACTTCTTTTGCCATTCTGATCTAATGCTATAAAAAGTGTCCTTTTTGTCTGATATGGCTAAAGTATTGTGCTTGTTCGTTTCTTCAGTATTGTTCCGTGGTTTGTCCAACAAAGCATATATGTACAACGTATCCAGTATTCTTAAAATTTTGATTGAATTGATATTTATATGAGTAGTGTATCGGTATAGTACCCTTCCATGCAAATTTTATATGAAATGCTTTTATCCTTTGAGCTGTGCATTAATGTCTTCACTTTTCTTTATTTTGTTGTTTGTGTCTTAACGTATATTTGGACGTCATTCCGTTTTTTCATAATACTCCGTAAACTGCATACCTTTCATAACTACATAGGTCTACTCTTTTGGCGTTCTTTTTCCTCCCATTGCTCAATCACCTTTCACTCAGCATCTCTTACCCCTCTCGGAAACTGCAGGAAAACACCTAGGGAGTTTATTTTTCAGACTCTTGATAGAATACAGAACAGTTGACAATGATGGATGTAATACCTGAGAAATATATATATATATATATATATATATATATATATATATATATATATATATATAGACATATTGTATATATATGTATATTTATATAGACATATATATTATATATATATATATATATATATATATATATATATATATATATATATATATATATATATATATATATATATTATATATATATAAATTCTCTTGGAATGAGTTTGCTCGCCCCATTGCTTGGTCGACTGGTTGATGGCAGTCTTGGATCAAACCACGGACCTTTTAAATGCGAATTATGTATAGCTATAAGTACCGTGAGCAAGCAAATAAATTAATGATGAATATAAAACTGATAGAATACGTATATTTTATGAAGTGCTTCATAGCAGGCATGTATTCTGACTTTTGACTTTTTTACAGACAACCACAATTCTATTTTTTATAAGTTTTTGACATTTGCTTCAGAGGTTACGAGTTATTACCAAATTCAGAAAGTGGAAATAAATGGTAAATTTTATCTAAATTAAAGGCACCCTTTCTCTGTTTAAGTTTAAAAACGATGATTAATGACTTTTTTGTGCGTGATATTTAATACCGAACAAATTTTTCTTATCTTTTTGTGGTTATCATGCTGACTTTCTCACTAAGTCCTTTTTCCGTTTATTTATATTTGTATTATTTATAAATGAAGGCTTTTCGCTGCGTTCCTTGAAGACACGGAATCCATCCTTGAGCAAACTAAATCTCCAGAGCCAAGGATGAATTCCATGTCTTCAAAGAGCTTTAGAAAGCTGGGGCTGTGTTTTGTGACTTTTTCAAAAACCAGATCAAATATATCTGATTAGGAAAGGACATTCTACTCGAATTCCGGAGTGAATCTTTGGTGGTCTCTGGTGTTGCCAGAAAGGGGCACCCTGTCTCTTCCAGGCTTCAACAGGAAGGTCGTGAACAGGTCCCCTTGGATATCCAGGGTCGCTTGGCCACACAGTCAAGACCGCAAAGAGGCCCACTTTATAAAATAGGGCCTTTGGGCTTCTCTGGGAAGCAGCAAGTCCCCGGCAACACCAAGGACCAAAGATTCACTCCGGCATCAAACCAATTTGGTTATAAGAGGCTATCCGCCGGGGATTCCGGAGGGAATCTTCGGTCCTTTATGTTACCGGGGACCCTTGGTGCTTCCCTGAGAAGCCCAAGCCTCCCTGTTTTGTGAAATGGGCTCTTGCCGGCTTTAACATCGTATAAAGAGTTTGAAATATGGGTTTAATTAGATTATTTATTTTAGCTACCATAAGGAATCATATTTTCAAAATTTGTTACGCTGGTCTTTCCTTGCAATGTTTCCAACAACTTATTCCATTAGTCCTTGATGGAGATTATGTAGCTAATAAGTTTATAATCCCGTTAAACCCATAAAATAAAATAAAATCCTTTCTTATGTTTTTTTAGTAGTCGCAGCACAGAATAAATTTCCCAGGATTTGTTCCCAGGTCTCTTGTGGATCCTCTCTTATCAGCTTATTAGCTTTACTGAGGAAAAAAGATCGTTTCTGAGCTGCATAGGAACTCTGTCGAGGGAATTAATTGATGACGTTTTTCTTTCATCGAGACTTAAGCTCCCTTTACTCGATTCATCGCTTAGTTAGCATGGCGCTGAAGGTTCTCTCTCTCTCTCTCTCTCTCTCTCTCTCTCTCTCTCTCTCTCTCTCTCAGTTCGATTTGTATTTTTGTCTGTCTGTCTGTATCTCTCTTATACAATATGTCCGTGCGTGAATGTATAGCATTGTAAAGACATTGATGATATACTCTTCTAATATTCATATGTTTCCCTAAAATGTGACGATTTAAATGGGTTTAAATTCTAATTCTAATCCACTTTCATCTTTTCTTTTTTTCATGGGTGAATTCAGTCTTTAGGAATTTTCTTGCATTTCGATTCACGAATTTAAGACGGTTATACTCTTAATGCTTCTGGATAATTCTACTCGATTTCATAATTCCCATTTGGCATTCGAGTCCTTTCTGAATGTTTTTGGTTGCAGAGGAATCTAGTGGCAGTTCCACCAAAGGCCAGTTGGATGATTTTATTTATTAATTGTTTGTTAATCAGGTGGAGTTATTGTTTGCTTTCATACCCGGCTTAATACATTTGGTTATTCCACATTTCAAGGGATAATACTAGTTGCTTTACCCTAAAAGCAGCAGCAAAAACAAAAGGGATGATAAAGATAGTAGCAGAAGCAGCAGCAGCCACATATAAATGTGAGGCAGCTGATAAGTTGCTTGACCGATCAATCTGTTACTGAGATCAAACATCATAATTTTCCTTTCTTTATATGGAGAGAAGAGTTGCGTGATTTATTGAATTAATTTTAATCTTAAAGCAGATATATTCACGTGCTGGTTATATGTGTTGCGTAAAGGTCTTTGTGGACTTGAAATAGCTGAGAAGATCATAAGAGTCGTCTCATGTTATCTGTGAGGTTTTATCAGTCGTCCATACCCTTCATTCTCATGGTGTAAAATACATTGATCTCCTTCGAACTTCCTGAATCTTCGAATTCGGTTCCTCATTGCGGTTGTGATTGAAAGGCGTGTTCATTAAAGCTATTATTGAATTAAATCTCTTCAGGGAGAGCTTATAAGAAATTCCTAAGTGAGGTCACGAGTGATGTACATTCTATAATTCTACATATATTGTCTAGAAAAATCATATGAGGGAAACTATCTATCTATCGATCTATCTATCTGTTTAACTATCTACCAACACGCGCACACACACACACACACATAATTCTATATTATATCTGAGAGAGAGAGAGAGAGAGAGAGAGAGAGAAATTCGTGGAGTTAAGAGAGCAGTTTGGTTATGAAATTATATATATATATATATATATATATATATATATATATATATATATATATATATATATATATATATATATATATACATATACATA
Organism: Macrobrachium rosenbergii; assembly: GCA_039081455.1. Lineage (NCBI taxonomy): Eukaryota > Metazoa > Arthropoda > Malacostraca > Decapoda > Palaemonidae > Macrobrachium > Macrobrachium rosenbergii. The sequence continues at coordinate 5,757,500 of JANJGK010000029.1, read as the reverse complement.
CACACACATCTATAAATATATATACGTATATATTGTATATATATATATATATATTTATATATATCTATGTGTATATATATAAATATATTGTATATTATATATATGTATATATTATTATTATTATTATTATTATTATTATTATTATTATTATTATTATTATTATTATTATTATTATTATTATTATTATTACGTGAATTCGATAAGTGATTAGCAAATGCAGCTGAAGGAGACTAGACCTGAATGAAAAGAGAACAAGGACAGGGGTGAAAGTAGGTGATGGCGCCTTACCTTGATGGATGATAGACCTGTCTCTTAACAGAGGTTTTATTATGAAGACTAGGAAAGTCAGGAGAAGGAGAGAATCCCGAAACAACAAATGAAAGACATGACTGGGAAGTTGGTAACTTTTTTTGGGAAATTCGTTCTATAATTCCCTGTAGGGGGTTAGCGCCATCAGTGCACCTCACGCGGTCCACTGTAGGCATTACTTAAGATTCTTTGCCGCTTCCCTTCTACCCCTAGCTGCATCCTCTTTCATTCCTGTTACTGTACCTCCGTTCATAATCTCTCTCTTCCATATTGCTTTCCACCCTCTCCTAACAATTGTTTCATAGTGCAACTGCTTTGAGGTTTTCCTCATGTTACACCTTTCAAGCCTCCTTTACTCTCAATTTTCCTTTCAACGCTGAATGACCTCATAAGTCCCTTTGGCCTGAATCTTATATTGTTATCCTCTTGAAGTACTTCAACGTAATTCATGTTCAAAGACTTTCACTACATTATGACAAACATCACTTATATAATAATATTATATAAGTGTGGTAGCCTCTCTTGACAAGGAATTTGAAGAAAAGGTAAAGCAGGGAATTTTTAATGCCCTAATTACAGTCTTACCCGGGAGCCAAGACCAGCCAAGCTCTAAGAACCCTGATGTGTGTAATTAAGCCTGCCTTACGTAAGTAGAGATAATCGTCTTGAGAGTTTGACAGCCTTTGAAATGCGCGTAATGGAGGGTTGTGACAATTTGACTATTTTTTTCAGCATTTCGTTTAGTCCTGCGTGACGAAAGAGGATATAAGCCTAATTAACAAAGTCGTTCAGTGTTTTGCAGTTTGCGATAAATAATATCAAAGCATTTCTCTCAGAATTTTACATTATTACTCTTACGTTCGCTCATTATTAAGGGGTTCAGAGGTCCCGCATAATTCAAAGGGGATTCTGATCGCCAAAGGAATATAGGTAACTACTGTAGAAACCACGCTTTCCATTCCGCAAATTTTTCTCCGAGTAAGTATTTGAAAGGACTTTTGATGGTGAAAAGAAGGATTCCACAATGCAAAATTTTATATTTTTATGAGATTTTCGGATTTGTTCAAGTACTTTGCGATGAAATTTGACGCTTATGTATTTAAAAGTGGATTTTGTCCGGTGATATTTTTTAAAAAGGATTTTCGTAGCTGAAGAATTTTACATCAGTTTTTTATAATAGCATTTTTTCCAGGGTCTGGAGTTAATTCGATTATGCTGCAAGGATTTTCAAGGTTTGTGTATTTGGAGAAATTCTTTTGACTCGCGTACTCCTATGAAAGTGTTCGAAGCTTTAATATTTAGTAGAGACTGTTAATAACAATTTGTTATATAAACATTCGATGACTTTTTGATCTCCAGTTTATAGTTATTTTGAAGGGCTTCGTAGATTGATCCTAATGCATCAGACAAAATTATTCATTTACAAAGGTCAAGGTTAATGACGTACGTTAAGACGGTGAAAATTTCACCTTTATTAGGCGAAATGTTCAGCAATCCCGCAGTTCAGTCTAATAAGCGACCTAAGTAAAAGGGAAGGATGGTGATGTACATGAGAGTGAAAATGTTACTGTTGGTAAAGATTGAGCAGAAGGTAGTGAGTTGTGCATGTTTTTAGCTGAATATTGTGTGTGTGTGTGTGCGTGCGTGCGTGAATAACATCTCCTTCTGCCAACAAGGACTTCATTAAGTGATCCTTATTACGGAGTATTATCTATAAAATAATAACAATGAGTGTGGCTGTTATGCGAAATATATTTTACTACTATGAAATATCTGGGACGGTGTCGTATTAATACATGCTGCTGCAGGGTAAATTAATGATGGAAAGAAAAGCATAAAGTGATCTGTGCGTTAAACACCATTAACATCGTGAGCATTAAGAGTTACTTGTTGGCACAAAGACAGTTTACTTTCACAGGAAAAGAAGAAAGTTTCAAAACTCGTAACTTGCTACCTTGTTGTCAGAGGCCTTCCACTTACTTTTAAATGGTTGCAAGGGTCATAGAGAGATGAAATATTTTATGTTATCTGATGGGGTCAATTAAATTATATATGTGTGTATGTATACATATATATATATAATATATATATATATATATATATATATATATATATATATATATATATATATATATATATATATATATACATATATAGCGTGTGTAAGTTTGATATATTACATGACATTATGAAAGTATTTTTAGTTTTTTACCTTGTTAAGTACATTTGAGGTTAAATACATTTGAGATACTCATTCCCTCTTTCATTAATTTTAAACGAGTGAGTCTACGAATTTTAAAGTTTATTTAAAAATAATTCTTTTGCTCTTTTGAGGGTTATATACATATACCGTATATATATATACATATATATATATATATATATATATATATATATATATATATATATATATATATATATATATGTATATATATATATATATATGTATATATATATATATATATATATATATATATATATATATATATATATATTATGTATATATAAGGGTATGTATTATGTATATATACCTATATAAATAAAGACAAAATCCACGCAGGAAAGAAAGAATGGAGAGCTGCAAGGCCTTTCGACTTAAAGTCCTTTATTTAGCAGACTGAAGAAATACAAAAATAAGTTTACAAAGAAAGCTCGTATAAATGACAGATGGGGATTACAAAGGAAAAAATATGTACCTGGAATCCAACGCAACTGAAGAATTAGCAGACCTACCAAAAGGTACATATTATTTTCTTTTGTAATCCCCATATGTCATTTATACGATCTTTCTTTGTAAACTTATTTTTATATTTCTTCAGTCTGCTAAATAAAGGGCTATAAGTCGTAAGGCCTTGCGGCACTCCATTGTTTCTCTTTCCTCCGTGGATTTTGTCTTTATTTATATGTTCATCACGTTCCATATTTTCGTTATTCAGTTATACACACACACACGCATATATATATATATATATATATATATATATATATATATATATATATATATATTTATATATATATATATATATATATATGAGCAGAAAGAGTCAGGGAGGTAATAAAATTACAGACATTACTACTCCCTGTTTTAATACAGAGATACAACAGAACTTTCGCGAAATTGTTACATTTATCATTATCAAGGTTAGTTATCTGTGAAAATAACAGGGAGTTGAATGAAACAGTAGAGAAATTAAAGCCTTTATAGTTTACACACTCTTTCACTTTGTTTTATTTTCAGTAATTTTTATGGATGGGAAATGCGGTGAATTCCTGAAAGCTCTGCTGCATCTCAGTTTCAGAAGAGGAGATAATACTGATTGTAATATATATATATATATATATATATATATATATATATATATATATATACAAAGGGATGTATGCATCTATGTGTGTGTGTGTGTGTGTATGTTCCAGGATAACTCTGAAACACATTGGGCAATTTCAACCAAACTTAGTATGCAGGTGACTTACTATCTAGAAAAGAATACTGTGGGGGTACAACATCACTACCACCAAGGGGCACCAAAGGGGGTGGGGGTGGGAAGGCCTTCCCTGAAACGCGGCTGAGTCTGTCCTTAGACTTAGTAACTAAATAAACTCTATACGCTCATCATACCTTATTTCGGTATGCTTATGGGGGTGGGAAGGGGATGACGTAAAAATAACCGAAAACGACATATATTAGTGTCTAATCCATAGTTTTCGAGATCGCTGAGATGAATTGTGATACTCCCAATGCTCTTTAAGTCCTAGTTCAGCCCCAATAGGAAGGGAGGTGAAAAAGGGTGAAAAATAAAATGTCAAAAATGACAGATATTATTGTCTGATCCATAGTTTTCGAGGTAAGTGAGATGCATAGTGACAGTCCCGACGCCCTTTAAGTCCAAGTTCAGTCCCAGTATGTATGTATATGTATATATATATATATATATATATATATATATATATATATATATATATATATATATATATATATATATATATATATATATATATATATATATATATATATATATACTGTATATATTGTAATGGCCCTTTTGACCACCACACAATAAAAACTTCCAAATTTTAAACAACAATGTTCATCAAACAGCGACGAAGTCCACAATGTGTGGAATCATACTAAAAAATTAATGTGTGCATGAGGATTCAAGGGGGACAAACAAACACTGACAAAAACCACATAATATTCAGTACATAAATCAAAGACTGAAGTAACACCTGAACCTTTTAATACAACAGTTCCGAGAAAACACAAATACCCTTACACTAATAACAAAAACACGACGCTATTAATGGAAAGAAGGCAACACATCCGTACTTACAAAGGGGGCCTAGAAAGTAGGAGAAGGTCAAACAGCAAAAATAACTTAACAGTTGACAAACTAATTAAATAAGTAATTCAGCATTTTAGGTCTCCTCAATAAGGCAGGAACCAAACTCCAGGTCTGGTGCTATCTCAGGTTGGCTTGGTTTATAGGGCCAAAACAGGCATCAGTAATACCATAATCGCTGTGGTCACGTTCAGTTGCAGATAGTGTCGACATTACTGGTTAACAGGGAGGTTCCCCTGGTCATAAACTGAGCCAAAGGCGATGATGGATGTAAAGCAAATCCTCCCCATGTAGCCAAGGACAGAAAAATCAGTAAAGCTTGCGGGAGTCCACAGGGGCAGGTGTTCCCAAGTCAACAGCAGTGGATCAAAGCAGCAGCAAACAGTCCTAACGCCTCAAAGTGATGGCTCAGAAAAACAGACTGCTTTATCCGGTAAGGAAGCACCGGACAGAAACTCTCGAAGGGGCGGGGCAAGGCGTCGTCAGCCGCAAAAAGAAAAGCAAAACTATTATACTAGATTAACAATCGAAGGGCCTGTGAGAAGAATACTAGAGACCTTAAGAAACTCTGCCCAAATGCCTTAGTACTAATATAAGAATTACAGAAAATCAGTAACTTTGTATACTACTACAAGTAAAGGTCAGCATGCCTACAATATATATATATATATATATATATATATATATATATATATATATATATATATATATATATATATATATATATATATATATATATATATATATATATATATGTGTGTGTGTGTGTGTGTGTGTGTGTGTGTGTGTGTGTGTGCTTGTATGTGTGTGAAGTTGTGAGACATGCCATATTCGACGCATCGTCGTCCTTGCTGTGCAAAGGTTGACTATCATCATCATGTTTGACATTGTATGTCAGGTTTTCTCTTTTCCCTTTTGCATTTTAGCTGACTTTCCATGTGATGAACGTTATTATCTTTCCCCTAGGCTCTCCATTGGTCGGCTATGCACCATTTCGTCGAGCGTCTTCACTGATGTATACATTTGATGATGTTTGTAGTTATGCTTGAATAGCTTTCAAGGTTGCTTTTTCATGATTTTGTACTTTTGTGACGATAGAATGTCGATACTAAAAGAAGTAGTATAATTTACGGAATTAATAGAGACTGATGTTTATGCTGTGTTGTTGTTCAGTTTCTGGTAACAGCGATGCTGTATTATGGTGGTCTATGAATGTGTCGGGAAAAAATTTCATGAACGCTTATAGAATTTTTCAGGAGTCGATTGACGAAGAACGGGGAAACTTATATTATTAAAGAATTGAACACATGGACAAGGAGAACTTCTCATTAGATGGAGAAATGAATTGGTTTGTTCCTGTAAGTGGATTATTGCCTTAACTTTCTTGAACTGAGACAATGTTAAGTGAAATGGGTTAATACACAGAATTAAGTTATGCTGCTTATTCAGTGGATGTAAGTAGGCATCTCTCTCTCTCTCTCTCTCTCTCTCTCTCTCTCTCTCTCTCTCTCTCTCTGCCAAAGACAGGTCTCTCAGTCATTTCCCGGCATGAAGGTCGAATAGGAAGTTGTCAAGTCTCCGGTACGCTCCAGCGTAATGGTTTCCAAACTTCTGTTTGGGGAATTGAATGAGCATTTTCACTCGCGTGGTTTCGAAGCTTTGCGTGTGCAAGGGTCTAATCAGGTTGGACTACCTTGAAACTATTTGTTTCTGGAGTTCCGGAGATGTCTTCTCAGTGTTTCTGCATTAATTTGGGCATGGCGCCTTCTCATCGTTTTAGCTTTTCGAATACACTGGCGAGGCGACAACGACAACTCTCGCATTGTGGCTGAGCTCGTGCTGCAGAACTTCGGCCAAATCCTTTCCTCCTGGCATCGCTTCCTCTCGGATACTGAGTACCAGCTTTTCATGTTCTGTTTTTAGTTCTCTGCAAAAAAAAAAAAAAAAAAAAAAAAAAAAAAAAAACGAGATGGCTTTGTCTGTCGTTCCGCACTTCTGTCCGTCCTCAAATCTTAAAAAAACTACTGAGGCTAGAGGGCTGCAAATTGGTATGTTGACCATCCACCCTCCAATCGTCAAACATACCAAATTGCAGTCCTCTAGCCTCTTTAGTTTTTATTTTATTTAATATAAGTTAGTTAGCCGTGATCGTTCGTCTGGAACCGCTATAGATGCCAACACACAGGCCACCACCGGGCCATGGCTGAAAGTTTCATGACCCGTGGCCGAGAGTTTCAAACAACATTATACGCTGTACAGAAAACTCGATTGCGCCGAAGAAACTTCGGCGCATTTTTTTATTTGTTATAACCGTGATACCAACTTTCTTGTTGGATTTACTATAGCATTTAGGAGTTTATGACACAAATTGTAGTCCAGATTTTTATTCCTAATAACTGAGATCGGCGTAGTCTCAGTTCTTATTGAGGTCAGGAAGATAAATTTACGCAATTACTGGGTTGGTCACCTTAGGTAAAGGCAAGGGTTCATCTGCCGTATTTTTTAGCGGAGACCTTATTACCTTACCTGGTTCGATAATGAATGCGTAATTGACATTCCGTCACCCCCTTTTGTTGTCTAATAACCGGGTCGTGTTTTCGATTATTTTTCTTCTGTAAGTGATATCATTGCTTCAGCTTTTGCAATGCATAAGGTTCATTTTAAGAAAATTCAACGAATATTTGCAATAAAAAAAAGTTTTATTTGGTCACTGTTAATGCAACAAGATTTATTTGCACAACGCATTATGGGACGAAACATATCAGCCGGCAGGTTATGACGAACTTCGTTTTTATGCTGAAACTAAGCATTTTTAGTTCAGTTTTGTTGAATGTCGTCGAATAGCCTTTCCTTTTCCCAGACGTGGCTCAGTGTCGATTCATGAAGTCGCAAAGCGTAAACGGGGAAACGCTCACCATAATGGAGGTATTTTTCAGGTGCCAGTCATCGGTTTTCATTTTTATCCATTTCTTTCGAAAGCGGAGGTTCCAGACAGAATCAAAATGCAAGTCTGTTCGAGCGATATTGCTAACAGGAACCGGTGACTGGAAAACATTATGATAAAATTTTGATTGGGCACTTACTGGCTGTAGAATAAAAATGTTTGACATATGTCATAAGTGTGTTTCCCAAAAGCCTGGGTTCATTTTCCTGAAAAACTTTTATTACAGTAATATAGTGGTTCACCAAATTATAGGTGATAAATAGAGGTTCCTCTTTCATAGACATGTTTAATAAAAAAAAATCTCTCCTCAGGTTTTCAAGAAACATTTCATGACGCTAACCACAGCCGTTATAGCACCTTTGCAGATTTTAGTGGTGGTACTTAAGGGTATAAAGTAATGGATAAAGGTCTGTCACGCAAGAGCAGAATTCCTTTAACAACGTTTGAGAGATTCACCATTTTTCGAATATATATATATATATATATATATATATATATATATATATATATATATATATATATATATATATATATATATATATATATATATATATATATATATATATATATATATATACATACATACACACACACACACGTGTATACGTGTGTGTTGTGGTATGGGATTCTACGCACTCACGGTTGTTAACTCCTCAAACCTCCGTAAGTGGATTTGCTATCGCAACGCTTCTCGAATATCATTATCATCAGAAAATAATAGAAAGGCTCACAGCCTCTCAGCTATAAATATTGTGGACGATTATGCTCAGTGTTAGAAAACGAGGCCTGATACTTCCTAAGGATGGTGAGAGAATTTCAGTAACAAAATGTGAGATCCCATGACTGGGGATTTCCTTAGATAAATACTGTACTATGCAGTCGTACGTAGGTTAAAGTTAGTGTGAGTTGAGGAGACCCTTTGTGTTTGAGAATGTTTGGTGTTTGCTTGTATAAGGAACTAAATAGTTACATAGACAATTCTGCACGTGCACTCTGAGATGGATTGTTTGGGGACAAAATAATCAGTCTTTTCTCATAAAATGGATCTCGAGCGTTGATAGATGATTAACAAATTACATATGATGTTTCCCTAACAGTTAGCAGAAAAAAAAAATTTCATTCAGTTTGCATCTGTGCTTTCCAGTGTAGTAGAGAAGAGCTACTTGCTATAGCTTTGTGCCAACGAAATCAGCTGTTCAATTTTCCCAATAAAAAAAAATGCTTGTTGACTTATCTTTTAGTAATGACTAACGGGAAGCTCATAGAAATATCCTGGGACACTCGTAGGTGAGAATGACAAAAAGAATGTGGTTAATTCTCTCACATAGCTTCGTATCTTAAGGTGTATTGTTTAAGAGCATCAGGCAGTTTTAAGGTAGCTTAAGAGATTTCTTAGCTTGAAATGATTTATCGATTTCAGTGATTAACCAGGTTTTAAGGATCTTCAAATCTAAAAATAGAAAAGTCTTCACTCCTTATGTGTTTGGTTCACTTTTAAATATTAGCAGACGAGTCTCTGTCGAGGTTTCGTAATTTAAACTTTATTTTTTTTTTTAAGTATAAGAGAGTAAAATGAAGCTTATCGAAGAGCCGTAAGGTCCCAAAAAAGTTGGGTCAAGTCTCAGTAAAGTTTATTTTGTAAGTTGAAGTCTGATTCAATACATGTCGAGTTCTTTAATGTCATATAGAGTTCCTTTCAGAGTTGTAGATCTTTCAATGCCTTATATCGTTCTTAATGTCGGGATACATAAGGTAGATTATTGAAGTTTCATCCTACGGATCCAAACCGCCTAGCACAACCGCCCTCTCTTATAAATCAAAGTTAATTACAATTAGCCAAATAAAATGAATGGTAAAGTACCCCAAATGACATTTAGATAATGAAGTTAGGGGCTATATATATTTTTTTTACCCTTGTTAGTGAAATAACTTGGCACGTCATTGACTTAGTCGACAGACTCAGTGGTTTGCAAAAAAAAAAAAAAAAGTTTATTCTGAAACCTTCCAACTAAAAACCTTAATTTAATCAAATGAAATTAACATTTGATTATTCAGACAGATTAGATTAATAAAGTAAGGAGTGATGACACATTTAGTATGTCTTAAAAATGGAATACATACAAATTTGAAGTTTGTTTCACGTCGTGGTAATGAGTTGTTCAGATCTGTAATAAACAAAAATATGTTATTGAGCCTGCAAAAGGTCTCATCAAGAAATATGTTACTGAATATGAATGAAATCCGGTTTTGGGGGAAGCATTCTGTTTTTATGATTTTCTGTTCGTAGTTGGGGTTTCAAAATTCGATGCACGCGTGTGCTATTCAAACTATTAGTAGTTAAATTATTTCCAAATATTTTCATTTACAAAAATGTCTCAAAATTGTTAACAGGTTCAAATTCCATGTTTGGTGTCGTGGATTCTCGACCAATTCTATTTGTAATAGTAATTTTTAATTTTTTCGTGAATAAAAGGTCTATCTTTGCGACAAAAAAATTAACAATTTTTGATAAGAAAGTCTCTGTATTATTGCACATTAAATTTTGAATATAAAACTTTCAAATACTTAAAACGTAGTTTCTCCGTCTTGAAAAGCCTTTCTTTATAATGATCAAAACAACAAATATGTTCCCTGAAGCTTAAAAAATTTATATAACATCTAGAGTTAATTAAACCTAACTTCTATGAGGAAAATAAATTATTCAAGCATGAAGACCTTTGTAAATTCAAAATATTTTAAAAAACATCTCTTATTCAGACTTTTGTTTTTGTGCCAAAGCTCACGACATTATAAAGAGACTGACAGGGATGATAATATGACCTGTTTGGAATAGAATTTTCGTGCACGAAGCCCCTAATAATGTGCAGGGATTTTGCTGAGGAGAAAATGATGAGTGGAAAGAAAAACCCCTTCTTTTTCACGTTCTCATTATCATTATTTCGTTTTACCTTACTTTCATCTGTTCCTGTGGTTGTCTTTTTTCAGAATTAGGTTTGTTTTTCCTTATTTCGGAGAGAAATTCATTTTTTATGTTTTAGGTCTTAATAAGGAGAATGAATTTGAGAGAGGTATGCATGTAGGTCAATATCATTCACTTTTTATATCATTGGTTAAGTTTTTACATTGGCAATTTGCTTTAAATTCCTAAGATAGACGTGTTCATTATGTAAAGTATGTTTTACATACTTGTTACCAGATTTTTATTAAGATTTACTTAGAAGGAAGGCATCGCACGCCTATTTAATGAACCAAGCAAAATATGATGGAAAGACTGCCCACGTGATTTTTTTCAAACTAAACAGGATTCTTATTTAAATTGGGATAAATATTTTAAGATGAATCTGGTTACTAGAGAAGCAACTTGATACTGGTGATCGTCAGTGTTTCAACACTATGTAAACTAATCTACCCATACCATCAAAAATGACGGCAGACCATGGCACTATTTACTTGACGTATATACTCGTACTGCCCTGAAGCCCAGACCAACGTATTAACACAGCGCCCAGTGGTGACAAAGTTTTTTCCTGGATTGGACGATGGCAAGTCTAAACGTAAAATTTATTATTCGTAGAATATCGAAATTCCACAAACAAAACGTACATGGATCTACTTTGCCTTTTCTTATAGAGATTGTGTTTTTGCTGACTTTGCTGCTATATATATATATATATATATATATATATATATATATATATATATATATATATATATATATATATATATATATATATATATATTAAGAGTCGTTTTCACGACATATCCGGAGAACTCCATTTTAATTGTAAACTTACAACCATGCTCCCTTTACCATTCACTGGATCTTTATTACAATTCTTTTTGTTGTAGAAAGAGCAGACAACTTTGCCTTCAAATATGAAATATTTTTAGATAGGTTAAGGACAATAAAAAGATGCATAGTCATCAGAATAGCGGCTTATGTAAAATGAGTGAAGATCTTATGAGTAGAGTCACTATAGAAACATTAATTTACCCGAAGAGCAGAGAGCACTACTGTGCTGAGGTACGTACATTCGCTTTATCTTTTCATTCAGCCATTTATCGCTTGGGTATTTTTAGAAGTGGTTTAAGAAGGCAGTTCACATGCAGTGCATATTCATAAGATTTTAATCCTGAACAGAAACGAAATAGAGTTGTAAAAATAAAGTAGCCATGGTACCTGAGAGGTGCAGTATAATTGGTAGTAGAGTTTTTGTACCATAAATTATGCACAATTTATATTAAGATTAATATTATTGGTATTCAAGATGCATTTATATAATAAATATGGAATGGGCCGAGACAGCTGTTATCTTGCTTTCCACCCTCCACAAAATAAAAAATGCTTGCGTGAAGAGAAGATTAGAATATACTTAAGAGAAGTGATGAATGATCTAACAGAAAAAATGTATAAAGAAATATGTGTAAAGTGGCACATCAGAACACCAATTGAGAAGTTACTCACACACACACATACACACACAAACACATATATATCTATATATATGAAAATGGATGTATGTATGTGTGCGTGTGTGTGTATGTGCCAGCATAACTCTGAAACGCATCGAGCAATTTCAACCAAACTTGGTATACATATGACTTACTGTCTAGAAATCAGCACTGTGAGGGGTAAGACATCACGAGCCCCAAAAGGAACCAAAGAGGATGGGGGTAGGAAGGGACTCCGTGAAATGGGACTGGTTCTGCGCGTGAAACGGGGCTGGTTATGCCCGTAGGCTGAGTAACTAAATAAACTTTAAGAATTTATCATAACTAATTTCGGTATTCAAATGACTTACTACCTGGAAAAGAATACTGTGGGGGTAAGACATCAATGGCACCAAAGGGTTTGACAGAGAGAGAGATTGAGAGGGAGAGGAAGTTAGAGAGAGAGAGTAGAGGGGGTGTTAGGGAGGAGAGAGAGAGAGAGAGAGAGAGAAGAGAAAGTTTATTGGTTGTCATTCAGAGTTATCCCGAGCAGCGCTGGGCTGGTCAGCTAATATATATATATATATATATATATATATATATATATATATATATATATGATTATTATCACTTTTGTACGTGATTCATTTATCACACATTACCACAGGTGAAAAATAAGAAACGGGGTGTAGGTCCTGACCGGTTTCGACTTTATTTCCAAGCCATTGACGAAGGACTGATACAGAGTGTGAGAAGTCACAAATATATATACTACAAGAACAGTACTGACGAACATACACAACCGTTAGGGACTCCATATCCCCACTCAGGCCGGTGTCGAGGTAGGAGTGGCCTTTAAAACTCATTTGGCTAAAAATCACAATAGACTCTCTGGGGACATTGCTGATAAACAGACCATACCCCACCTCAGATCCACACCTGACAGGTGTCATGGAGGCGGAGTTTGGAGACTCATTAACATTACTACCCTCGTACTGTGTTTACAAATATGATAGTCCTATTTTCATACATCTCTACTGCCTACCTTAAAGTTTAAACAATTTACAAATTTCTTTTGATATTAAAGGATCAAGTTTATACATCCCTTGACTGATATTCATATTATGGTTGTAACTTTCTTTTATAAAGCTAGATTCAATGATGTTCCTGGGAAGGGGCAAAAAGGATTGTATATTCTAATAATGCACTGGAAAGGAACATCATTGAATCTAGCTTTATAAAAGAAAGTTACAACCATAATATGAATATCAGTCAAGGGATGTATAAACTTGATCCTTTAATATCAAAAGAAATTTGTAAATTGTTTAAACTTTAAGGTAGGCAGTAGAGATGTATGAAAATAGGACTATCATATTTGTAAACACAGTACGAGGGTAGTAATGTTAATGAGTTTCCAAACTCCGCCTCCATGACACCTGTCAGGTGTTGATCTGAGGTGGGGTATGGTCTGTTTATCAGCAATGTCCCCAGAGAGTCTATTGTGATTTTTAGCCAAATGAGTTTTAAAGGCCACTCCTACCTCGACACCGGCCTGAGTGGGGATATGGAGTCCCTAACGGTTGTGTATGTTCGTCAGTACTGTTCCTGTAGTATATATATTTGTGACTTCTCACACTCTGTATCAGTCCTTCGTCAATGGCTTGGAAATAAAGTCGAAACCGGTCAGGACCTACACCCCGTTTCTTATTTTTCACCTGTGGTAATGTGATATATATATATATATATATATATATATATATATATATATATGTATATGTATATATATATATGTATGTATGTATGTACCTCGTATGTGTGTGTGTGTGTGCTTGGCAAACAGAAAAAATTGTTATTGTACAGATTAAAGATCCAGCTTAAGGCATTCTGGAAACAGACAAAGGAAACAAGTTCCTTATTATAGAGGTGAGTGACATTAAGTGAAAATAAGCCTGTCTGTAAGTTTCTCCAATTATTATCTTCCATTACTAACGTTTCCCCTTTCCCTTTTTTCTCAAGTACATGCTGTGGACATACACAAAAAGTCTCTTAGCAACCCTGATGAATATATGGGCTGTCGACCTCTACTAGTATTAATGTCGTGGCTCTTCCCATTTTTGCTCGGTAGCTGGAAGGGCTTAAGTACTTTGCATTATCATTTACGAAGAGGAAATAGAGAGTAGCAGTCCTTTTTTTTACGTGTGTATACAGACATTCATTTGCAGCATTCAGAGAAAAATATTAGCATAAGGAAATGTAAAGTTCTTGAAATGAGGTGTCCATCTTAAATATTCGTTGCTTTCTGCCAATTGAATTGGGCTTCATATATATATATATATATATATATATATATATATATATATATATATATATATATATATATATATATAATATAAATATATATATATATATATATATATATATATATATATATATATATATATATATATAATATAAATATATATATATATATATATATATATATATATATATATATATATATATATATATATATAAATATATATACATATATAAATATATATACATATATAAATATATATATATATATATATATATATATATATATATATATATATATATATATATATATATATATATGAATGTCTTTTACTGTAACACTACAGTATAATATGAAGATAAGAAGGCCCTTAAAACACTATTTGAACGTTGCAACCTTATATTTCGGGCACTTCCTTCTCTGCCCCAGTGAACAGGGGCACAGAAGGAAGTGCCCGAAATATATGGTTGCAACGTTCAAATAGTGTTTTATAGGCCTTCTTATCTTCATATATATATATATATATATATATATATATATATATATATATATATATATATATATATATATATAGTTTGTTTCGTCTCAAGATCATACAACGTATTTATACCCTAAAATGTTAAACCGCAAATACCCCTTGATATCGAATCCACTGTACGTTTTGAAGTAACTTGAACCCAGTTGGCTATGAAAAGGACTGTAAGTTGATTTCGACTCCGCTGTACATATTCCAGTCGAGTTCCGATTTTGTACATAGAATGTAAGTTAGTCCATCTCCATTACGGTTGGTAAGTCTGTAACACGTGCCTATAAGATATTTATGTTACTAATTCACAGGTAACGTTTCTTTACTCAAAAATTAAATTTACCTTTAGGAAAACTTACACCCAATGGGAATTATGGATATTGGGACAGCCGCGTCTGTTCAAACTTATGCCTTTTGGGTTTGATAAATGGGTTAAAGTAGTTTGTACATTCAGAGATCAAGAAGGTATATAAGTCGTAGAAAAAGCAAGGCAGATCATCGGAGGGATGAACGGGGAATTCAGAAAACGGATAATATAGAAAATAGGATTATCGTAGATATTCTTAATGCGGAGGAAAAAAATCGAATGGATTAGCACAACAATAAAAAGTCAAGAAGTCAATCGTGAAATATTGAAAAAAGGAAAATATAGAAACACTACAACTATGAAAAATGTCTAAGTAAAAGTTGAGCAAGAACATGGAATTTTGGACGTATTAGGCGTTCACTTTCCATCTCTATGCACAACTGCGCATCTCTGTTAGTTGCTTTTAAATCCTCTCCTCAAATCATTTTGTAGCCTGGTCATGAAAGATGTTCATGCAGTGGGGAAATATTTTGCTCTTTTGTTTTCGTTAATGCCTCCACTTTTTCCATAATTTAACAAGTTTGCTTACTTTTGGTATCTTGAAAGAGAACCTTGTCATCATGTAGTCTAAGTCTCGTCGATCAAATTTTTCTCGATATGTGTGTATGTATATGTATATATATATATATATATATATATATATATATATATATATATATATATATATATATATATATATATATATATATATATAAATGTGTGTGTGTATAATATATAATATATATAATATATATATATATATATATATATATATATATATATATATATATATATATATATATATATATATATATATATATATATATATATATATATATATATATATATATATATATATATATATATATATAAATATGAATATATATATTTTAAGTCATTGGACGCTAAGGACATACAAGTATGTATGTATAATATGTATGTACTCTCTCTCTCTCTCTCTCTCTCTCTCTCTCTCTCTCTCTCTCTCTCTCTCTCTCTCTATACCCATTACTTTCGTGTATATTTCCCGACACCGCTACTGTCAGTGCTTCAGAATTCCACTAATACCATACGGAATTTGAACTTAAAAATAAACGGTTTTGATAAAAATTCATCATTAAAGTAAAATCTGGCATTTCTTGTTCTCTTGCATGAACAGGTTTCGTAAGATGTGGTAAGTGCTGAGAAAGCCGAAAGAGGCAGGTTATCGTAAGAAATCGTTTGCTGCGCCTGGCGGTTGGAGACGGGCACAGAGGCTAGATGTAGACGGACAGCATAAAGAAGAAATGAAGGGTAGTCGCCTCCGGTGAAAGAAAATTATGACCGCTGTTGCTTTAGGTTTTCATATTATAGCGAGAGGAAATTGAGTCCCTCTTAAAACGTTTCTAAGTTGTTCAGATTTTCTCTTTGATTCTGAACTTTTCTTTCTGTCGGTAATGGCGAACTTTTGTTGCGAAAGTTGTGACGCATATTTATATTGCATTATCTATTTTCTCCCATTAATTTTCATCACCGGAATCAAACTTTTTTTCATCCCTGTTTTTTCTTTTTAATATCCAAAGAGGAGGAAAATTGAAACACTAGAAATTCCGAGAATTCTGTTTCATGGCTAGTGCCAGAAACTAATTGCCTGGGCTTATTGTTATCTTTTTTTCCTAACGATTGTTGCTTTGCTTATTTTTATGTATTTCATATTTCTTTGCTTGGTTTCCTCGTATTTGTCCCTTGTAGGTTTGCAGCTGTTTGACAAAATTTGTCCAGCGAAATTGGTGACGGCTAATTTGTGATGTCTACAAAAATAGTAAGCAGCAGAAAAACAAGATTTCAGTTGTATCAAAAAACTTTTAATGAACCACTAACAGATTTTAATTATTTTGCTGAATTTTGTATACGCTTATTTCATTTTTTGTGTTATTCGTGGTGTTCAATTTAAACCTTGTCCTTTTTTATTTCTGGTTTTTTAATGATATCAAGGGAGTATGTATTTATATTTAGGTCTATACTTATCCAGCACAGAAGATATTGCACTTTTAGTATGTTCTATTGAGTGGGATTTTTAAAAATGTTACCGCAATAAAGAAATACAATGAACTTTTCTAGAGTTAAGAAGTAGTGGTTTATGGGTGTGAAAGATATTTTATTTATATTCTGAATTAATTGTCAGGATATTTGAACATTTATTTTGAGATCTTATGAGTGAAACTGCTATTTTGACCCCTAGGATTTTAGATTTTTAGTTTTCTGTAAAAGAAAATTATTGTGCCAGCTTTTTCTGTTCGTCCGCCGTCAGATCTTAAAAACTGCTGAGGTTAGAGGGCTGCAATTGGTATGTTTGTTAATCATCCACCCTCCAATCATCAGACATACCAAATTGCAGCCCTCTAGCCTCAGTAGTTTTTATTTTATTTAAGGTTAAAGTTAGCCATAGTCGTGCATCTGGCAACGATATAGGACAGGCCACCATTGGGCCGTGGTTAAAGATTCATGGGCCGCGGCTCATACAGCATTATACCGAGACCACCGAAAGATGGATCTGTTTTCGGTGGTCTTGATTATACGCTGTACAGAAAACTCGAATGTGCCGGAGAAACGTCGGCTCATTTTTTACTTGTTTATTTAGGTGACAGATTTCATGGCCTACTTAATCTGTAAATATTGTATTTATTGATATATTGTGTACCTCTTATATTTCGTGTAATTTGAATGTTAATTGTCTTTTTTCTCGTCTTTGGCAGGTTTGTGTACACTCCAGCGGTTTAGCTGCATTTGATCAACACTGATTGTAAGTACGTAAATCGCCGGAGTAGCTTGTAACTGCTTTGCTGGCCGTCCGATGATGTTATTTGAGTAACAATGCAATTTGATTAGGAAATTCGGCGTGTGCCGAGTAAGTTCAAGATGTCTTTTGCGCTTGAGAACTCCCAGACAACTTTAAGAATAGTTTCTTAAAATCCAGGCTTTCTCCCGCTCAGCTTAGTCTCTCAAAGAAAGTAATGAAAAAGAAAGCAATAAATACAAAAGCAAATAAAACAGAAAACCAGGAGTTTCGTGTGGCCTACGATGAGTCACACTGAGCTGCGGTTACAGAAGAGAATTGTTCGCCTTCGGCAAAAGGTTTCTTTTGGATAAACCTGTGATTTGAGTCATCCGAATAAATCGCCCTCATCCTCTGCCTGCAGCTTCAGCAGTGTGAATTCTGTCGCTCTTCTTTTCATTCTTGTTCGCCAAAATTCTTAATTCTTTTTTGCCTTGAAAAAGAAAGTTTGTTTTTGACATTTTGGGAGAGGTCTTCTATACCTTGACTGATTATCTCAGCTCTTTATTCTCTTGTCTCGCATTGGGTGAAGTAAATGTAAGTTTCCTTATTTGCGAAAAAAATATTGGTTTTGACAGACAGGTTTGGCATTAAAATCATCTGTATTTGAAAAGATTCTGAAAACAGAACCTTCACGTCTCTATTCCACTAATTGACTGTATTATAATTTTGTCAGAATTTTTGAAATTTAAAAAAAAATGTATGATGTCTTTTTAGCTCGCTTCCTAACATGTTTTGATCCTTGTATATTGAAATGAAGAAAAGGCATGCAGAGGTATGGGAGGACGCTGATGCATCAACACAATACATAACCTTATCTCTCTCTCTCTCTCTCTCTCTCTCTCTACCTTTTTTTTTTGCCATTACTGCCAATGCCCATATGTTCAAAGACGCTGCAAAAAAGATATCTCTTTATAAGAATTCTTGCCTGAGCTGTTGTTGGTAAAATTATCATTCTTCTCTTGCTTTCTTTTCCTATCTTTTTATCCTGTTGATGTATTTCCTTTTTTTTGGTAAACGTATGAAAATATTTTTGAGATTTGGTAACTAGAAGCATTTTTAAGTATGCTCGACATTTTCATTTTCTGGATTACTTCCACTGGCAATTTTTTTCCAAGGTGCCTTAGCCAGTG
>JANJGK010000029.1:5695860-5735860 GCA_039081455.1 Macrobrachium rosenbergii | reverse complement strand
TACACTTCACTGTTGTTGCATGAGAGACAGACTTCTACCCTCCCACCTAAGTGTGAATTGTAAAAATACAATATTTTTTATTTATGGTCTTTGTTCAGTGGAGATGCTTTTTCCCCCCATCCCCTTTCCCTTCCCCCTCCCCTCCCTTTCACCCTTCCCTCTCCCTCCCTACCCTTCCTCCTCCCTCTAGCAGTATACAGTCATTTAGAGTTTTCCCGAGCAGCGCTCGGTTTGTCAGCTAGTATATATATATATATATATATATATATATATATATATATATATATATATATATATATATGTGTGTGTGTGTGTGTGTGTGTGTGTGTGTGTGTGTGTGTGTGTTTGTGTGTGTTTGGGCCTGCAGAGAGTGGGTATTTTTAAAGTTAGTGTGCTTGTAAGTTACTTTTTTTGTTCTATCACTTGTGTTGTGATCGATATGGAAGCTATTAAAAAGGTTTACCCATTTATAAATGTTTGATATTTCACATTGATAAAGATCAGCGAAGATTTTGAGATCGCATAAGCATGCAGGATTACCTTTTGTTGGTTTCCCTAACAAATATAATTTCGGAACATACTGTACATCATGCCAACTGAATCCAGGAGCGTAAATTGCTCTCTGCAGTGCCTCGTGTTCTGGTAACAACTAAGCTATTTGCATTTCTTGGTCCCGCTGTGGTGTGTGATAAGAAACTCTACTGAATACCAATGAGGTAGAGTTAGTTTAATGTGATGTGAAGTAGTAAAATGTGGCTACGCATTCGTAATGATGCTTTCGCTGCCTTGTAAATTCCTTGATTTTCTTTATATCTTATTTTTCCTCCGTTTTTATCGTTCATTTTCCCAGCCAATTAGAAGTAACAGCCAAGCTACTTGGTTCCGGACTCTGCAGATAACAGAATTACTATATTTGAGTTTATATTTTACCTGAAATTACACGTAAGAGACAGTTCTGTTTCCAAGTTAGTCAGAAGGATATCTGAAAATGTGGTTCGGTATTATGTGGCAACCCTTTTGTTTTGAACAACGAAAATATCCGAAAAGTCCTTACATCTGACTAGTTTACTTTCGGAAGTTGCTTTCAACTTTGTCTTTAAGCAAAACCTTTTCTATGGACCGGTTGCCATTTAACTCCATCGCCCTTGTTACAGCAGTACTCCATCGTTATAATTCTACTCCGTTAATTATCGTCATTTCAGCAGGTAAGGAGATTGGTTTCCATCTCTCTCTCTCTCTCTCTCTCTCTCTCTCTCTCTCTCTCTCTCTCTCTCTCTCTCTCTCTCTCTCTCTGGACCTTCTTCGAACGCTGACATCGGAGATGAAGCTACACTGTTTCTGCGACAGTTTTTCTTGTTGTTACGCATCATTATTCTTGTTCAGTCAGGTAATGCTTTTCTTACTCTTACTTTCTTTGTCTCATAAAAAAGCTGACTTGCCTTCACACGGGTGTCCTTCTAATTTTTCGGTAAAATTCGTTAATGTTATTTGAGTTAATGAGATTAAAAATTGTGTAAAATTACAGTGACAGAGATCGAAGTGTTAAATGTTCTAGATGTTCGCAAAAGTCTCAAGGACTCTGATATGTGTAATCATTCAGGGACGAGTCTTTACCCTCCTTTTTTTCATTATCTCCTAGAACAAGAAAAAAAAGAACAAAACTGTTTGGAAGCTGCAAACATCCGCTAAGGCTAAGCAATCCCCCTTCTCCAAAAAAAGGTCTCTTCTCTCCGAAATTTGCATCAGTATCCCCTCCAACGTTTTCTCAATTATTCCCGGTCACAAGTTCCACCAGTGGCAAAAATTTTGTAAAAATCTACACTTAACTTTTTTAGTAATTACTAACATGGAAAAATCTTTCTGCCTGAGTAACTTGTTACACTGAGTTACCAGACTCTACGGTAGTGGAGAGTAGGGTTTGTGTCTCTTCACTTGACAAGGTTGAGCAGTCCACTCACGCAAAGGTCCCATCTTTCCAGAACTAACATTCGGATCACATTATTTGGTAAAATTTCTCAAAACTCCACGAATAACCTTTTGCGCAACCTCTTTTGCGGAGGTAATAATGAAAACTCAAATGGACTGTAATGCTACTTGCCTTCTTAGAGAGTCAAAGATCCAGTGAACATTAGGCATACTCGATTGAGGTTGGAGTGGCGAATACCATTAATACCCTCAGTAGTTGAGTAGTCGACATTTTCGACTTATTTCTAAGTCTGTTTATCGGAAAAACGATTCATGAGCTCTTTATAATAAGCCACCATTAAGGGTAATTGATCCCTTGCACTCAAATATCCAATTGTAAAAGCGGAAAGACCCCTCTAGTTCTTTCCGATAAAGGCACTTATCTGCACGGTGCTCTTGAGCACAAGAATAAATTCCTTTTAATATTTCCCCTTTCTGATTATGAAATATATATGGTTGGAAAACCAGAATGCAAGGATCCCAAGCCGTGTAGTAGGGAAGGGACCCCAGCACGAAAAGGAATGAAAAGAAATAAACCGCGTAAAAAGTAATTATCCTAAGAAATGAGAGTCGTGAGTCTGTTTAATATTGAATATTTGAACGTGTTTGAACTCGCAACGTTCAATACCATGGCCTTGAAGATCATTCCGTAATATGATCACAGATGGTACAGACCTCTAGAAAACTGTGTAGTATTGAGCTTCACAAAAGAAAAGGAAATTGTTAGAAATAACGGTGTATCTACTCTGGAAGAAATGAATGACAAGGATGATCAGAATGACGAAAAGGTTTCATAAAGCACTCACTATGAGCTAATCAAACGATGGTGCCGTAAAGTAATACTATGATGTCGAATAAGAAAATTATTAGAATTTAAAATTTAATCCAATTTCTGGCTCGAGTCAACTGGTGAAGGCCAAACCAGGGAAAAGTATTCAAAAGACGGAGGAATAAAAATAAAGAATCACTGCCTCAGGATAGTAGACATGGACAGGACCTAGAATTTTCAGTGCATTGCCTAATTGAAGAACCATTGTCAATGAAAAGGTGTAGTTGGTAGGATCCAGTGTCCAGTGCTAACAACCATACTTTATTTGAATTTCGTTAGGGTTCAACTTCGTTCCCCATAGTTTCATCGTTAACTAATTGTACCAAATCTGTTAAGACAGTAACCACACAGCTGCAGTCAGTAGGAGTGATCGATGGAGATAAGAGTTGTATCATTTGCATAAATGTAGGCTTTTTCTACAGGCCAAATCACATTTAGTTAGTAGGTGGTCAAGAACATTACCTCAGGGACATTGGAGATTGCATTAGTGTAGTCATTTCAATTCCCATCAACAACTTTAGCAGTCCACCATTTAAATTTTTGATATTATCACGATAATATCCTCCATTTCCCATCTGGCTGAGTGTGAAAACTAGAGCTATATAATGGACACTGTCAATAGTAGCACCAATGTTACGACCAGAGATACACATTTTCATTACCAGAATCAGGGAATTTCTGTACTGAACTATAAGTAGAAAGAAAGTGCACTGCCCACACCTAGCACGAAATTTTTAAATTTATTTTCTGCATAAACATCGAGACAATTTGCCAACGGAAGGAATTTGGCAGTAATTCTTGTCAAGTGGCAAATTAAAGCAATTGAAACGTATATACAAACATATAAGAACGCACTTAGATACCGAAGAACCTCTGAATGTAGTGATATCTATACCGGTGATGTCAGAGGGGGGGAATATCTCCCTCCCATTAGAATCCTTAATTAATCACGGATTCAAATCAACGACCGACATCCTTTTTCGGAAATAAAGGGAAAAAAATAGCCATGGCAGTGTCTCGAACGAATTCTGGTTTTTTGATGAAAAGATTTCATAACCTTTAATTAGGAACTCGAAAAACAGGGGATCTCAGTTGTTGGTGACTGAAAGGATATAAAGGGGCTTAGCTTTTCTGCGTTGCTCATTCTTAGAAAGTTGTATGTGACGTTGCATTTACAAAAAAATTCTTGTATGTTTTTGTTTACTTGCTACTAAAATGTCCATTGTTTCGAAGCGAGAGGTTAAGAAATAAGTTAGCTCGATTGGAGTAACTGGATGTCAGAGAGTCAAATTCACAGAAAGTATATATATATATATATATATATATATATATATATATATATATATATATATATATATATATATATATATATATATATATATATATATATATATATATATATATGTGTGTGTATATATATATATATATATATATATATATATATATATATATATATATATATATATATATATATATATATATATATATATATATATATATATATATATACGAGTATATATATATATTATATTACATTCTGGGGCCGGTTGGAAGAATGGGGATTTGCTTACCTTAATTAACTGCCTTGAAAGCCAACACAAAACACCAAGAATGCAAGCAGTAAATTGAATGGATAACTAACTTACCTTGATGTTATATTTAAGTGGACAGAGAATTGAAGGTCGCCATGGAGGGGGATAAATTAACCAGGTAATTACCTTAA
The DNA here is from genome assembly GCA_039081455.1 of Macrobrachium rosenbergii. Classification (NCBI taxonomy): domain Eukaryota; kingdom Metazoa; phylum Arthropoda; class Malacostraca; order Decapoda; family Palaemonidae; genus Macrobrachium; species Macrobrachium rosenbergii. The sequence continues at coordinate 5,731,343 of JANJGK010000029.1, read as the reverse complement.
AGTGAACTTATTTACAAATGAGGCAATCAGAAAATTTAGATGAATAGGCTGACGGAGCAGCAAACAATCACACACAATGTGCAATGAAATTGGACAATGCGTAGCAAATTGATGAATGTAAATGGCTGCTGCCCTGAAATAGTTAACACACATTTGACCGTGAAGGTTGCTACTGGTTAAAGGTTTGTGTTTCTTTTTTGCTGTGGCACAACGGGGTGAGAAAGGGGGGGACCGGTTGATGTCCCGGACTGCTAAACAGAAGACTCTGGCACTGGCAGGATGGCAGTTAGATGTCTAGGCTAGGTTTTTTTTGGTTTGGGCAGAGGCACAGACCGTCATAGGGACTGGATAACAGGTTCTGGAAGTGAATTCCAGGTCAGCATTCATAACCAAATGAGTTTCTCTGACATGAACTTAATTATGCATAATGGAGAAATTAATCAATTAAATTTAATTAGCCCGTGATAACACTATGGAGGGAGTAATCTAATTCTGATCACTGTTAATTGGAGCTTAGGGCGAATCTTGGGGCAGGTTGGTTGTCAGGTTTTTCGATTTGTTTAAGAGAATGAAAAGTTGAAAATTCAGAAAAATGGAGAGGAATTCATGAGAAGAAACAGGAACTGGCTTGGGACCGAATGCTTCCAGACGTACCTTATTCATTCTGCTTAGAGCTCGTAGCATTAGAGGAACTCGGCCTCCAGAGTCTTGCAATCCTTGCCAGTGTAAGAAAACAAAAGGGCACCACTCGGCACGGTGGTAGCTGGATACAGAGTGCAGTGGCTTTCAGGACTCGGGCGCCGCATTTGATTTTGTTTTCTTGGGTTGGGCACAGGACCTTGGCAATCTGAAAGCAGTCACACAGCCAGTGAAAGGTCGTAGGGAAGATAGGTCTTATAATTAAGGACTTAAGAGGTAGGATGATAGTGTATGTGCATCCCGGATTGGTCCCTATGTTGCTAACGGCTCCCTGACACCCAAAAACATATGATGATGGGGCTTAAGGAGGGGTATTGTTTACCTCAAATCAGGCGATCGGGGCGGGGGGTTAGGCCTAACTCATTTCATGCTTCCCCCATCATGGCGTCTTCTCAGCCACTATTATAAATTTGAATTTCTATCTAACTGGATGAAAGGGACGAATGGAAGTACGTAATATATATATATATATATATATATATATATATATATATATATATATATATATATATATATATATATATATATATGTAAACTTCCACAGTGCCACTAATCTGAGGCTTTGTCCCAACCTGAATAGCTTACATGTCTCTCTCTTTTACCTTCCCTTTCTCTCACACTCATTTGTTACACTCTGCTGGGGTAGGGTGCATTCTCCTTGACTGCAAATTAATTGAATACAAGTCAAGTGTTGTTCCTAGGAATGCACTGGCACCATAGTGCCACCAAAAGAAAAAAAAATGGAAACCAGAAAAGGAACACAGAAGAAAGTCCTTTTGTTACATAGGTTACACCAGTTCATAACGATACTAAGTGCCACATGTGTGACCTTTACACAGCACACTCAAGCACAGTGCCACCTTATTGAAAAGGTGCCACATCCTTGAAGCGTCACCCTGACTCTGAGGGGCACTTCCTCGCTGCCCAAGTACGTCCAGTTAACCCAGATAGACGCCCTTACCCACCAGAACCATGGCAACAGAGAATCATAGAGCCTTCATGGAGCTGAGGCAGGTGGCAGGGTTTACAAGCATTCATGGAGCTGAGGCAGGTGGCAGGGTTTACAAGCATTCATGGAGCTGAGGCAGGTGGCAGGGTTTACAAGCATTCATGGAGCTGAGGCAGGTGGCAGGGTTTACAAGCATTCATGGAGCTGAGGCAGGTGGCAGGGTTTACAAGCATTCATGGAGCTGAGGCAGGTGGCAGGGTTTACAAGCATTCATGGAGCTGAGGCAGGTGGCAGGGTTTACAAGCATTCATGGAGCTGAGGCAGGTGGCAGGGTTTACAAGCATTCATGGAGCTGAGGCAGGTGGCAGGGTTTACAAGCATTCATGGAGCTGAGGCAGGTGGCAGGGTTTACAAGACTGGACCTTACCAAGTGGGTTAAGGAGCAGCTGGATGACTTGGCCAAGCAAGAGAAGGAGGAAAGACTGGAATGACAGAATTATGAAGCCTAACAGGGGAAGTATGAGGAAGAATTATGAAGCCTAACAGGGGAAGTATGAGGAAGAACAGAGGAAGTATGAAGAAGAACGGAGGAGGTATGAGGCCGAATAGAGGCAGCTGGAAGACGAAAGAGAAGAAAGGAGAAGACAGCATGAGTTAGCCTTCAAGGAGAGTGAGCTAGCTCTCAAGGGAAAGGGGCTCGAGCTAGAAAGAACGAGAAGAGAAAATGCCGAAGCTATATATATATATATATATATATATATATATAATATATATATATATATATATATATATATATATATATATATATATATATATATATATATATATATATATATATATATATATATATATATATATATATATATTGCTTCATGTTTGTCTAGGTATGGAAAGATATAATGAATATTGAATGTTAATTGGGCCTTAAGGGCCATTCACCCGGAACCAAATATGTAATAAAAGGCAACACACAAGATAGCTTACCTTAGGGTTACGTCAAAAACAAAAGGAAAGGTCACCATGAAAGCCACAGTTACAGTAAATTAATTTATTTCACACATTTCAAGCAGGGGAAATAAATCATGTCTGGTGTGCAGTCCAGCAAGACAAATGCAACACTCAAATTAATAAAAATTTACAGTTACTTGCTTTCAGAAATAAGGTAAATATTGACATGTTAGTAACGCAAACGGGAGCGCAAACGGGAGCCCGTGGCTCATGAATAGACAGTTAATATCTTGCAAACAGTTGCAGAAGCAGGTGACTTCCTTGTAGCAAGGTTGAATTAATTTCCTTCTAAGGCAGCTTCTCACAAGTAGGTCGATGGCAGAAAAACGAGGGGACAAGACAATTAATTTCCCAGACAAGGTTTTGTGCATGAAAGATTCTCTCACTTGTAATAATTTATCACAGTGGAGGGTTGATTACTTCTATGTCACTGAGCAAAGGATTATTTTATCAATAAACTCAATTCATGTGGGGAACACACACATTATTAATGACTTGTTATCAGCAGGGGATTTACTTTGGGAGATGAATTATGTGAAAAGGAAATGAGGGATTTAGTGAGAGAAACAGTATAGTGGTACTCAGTTGCTAATTTCAGACTTACCGGGCAATCCAAATGGCAATTGCACTTTCGTCAAGTCGCTAGACATTCCACTGTGTCTTCTGTTAACAAATGAAGGGACTGCTTTTAGTCTGGGTCGCTTGTGACCGAATACCAGTGGGTGGCAAGGCGCCAAAAGATACGGCCCGAGATTCGGGACTTAGCGGGTTAGAGGTCTTGCATCTAGAGAGCCTGAGCGCTAACTGCTTTGTCTTGGCCAATTTTTTGGATGTTGTTCGTCCTATAAGCCCTCAGGCCACGGAAATGGCGAGTCTCAAGGAGTGGTGCCCGGCATTCTTGGAAAAATAATTAAGAACCAGTAGAAGGAAAGCACAGGGATATAGGTCTTTAGACAAGGATATAGAGTAACTACTAGTATGCCTATCCCCAATGAATTACTAAATCCTACTACCTGGCTCGACCTTTTTCGAAACTCTCCCCTTGTAAGTCGGTCCGCGGTTCTACCCCTCACCCCTGGTCTTAGCTTTCTTATTCAAGGATTCTTAGGATAGAGCCGGTGGTGGCGCAATATTTATAATATATATATATATATATATATATATATATATATATATATATATATATATATATATATATATATGGGAAAGATTTAGAACCAACGCTGACACGTTCCAGAGAGAATATGTTCATCATTCATTAAAAGATTGTACCCACGTAGGAAGTTAATTTAAACCTTTCATCTTCCATGCATATGCTGTGGAAGCAAAACGTTAAGTCACTGAGTTTATGTGACTATATATATATATATATATATATATATATATATATATATATATATATATATATATATATATATATATATATATATATATATGTTATGCCCTTTAAAACAGATTCAATATTTCGTGTAGAAATATTTACGTAACGGACCGTTTTGCGGCCTAACTTCAGGAGACAATGGCATTTCGACCCTTATTCCCCCCTAACACTCAGCCCACACAGACCTCCCCCTGACACTCTCTCGCACTTTTTCCTCTCTCTCTCGGCACTAGCTTCGTCTCGCGCATTCCCCCCCCCTCTCTCTCTCTCTCTCTCTCTCTCTCTCTCTCTCTCTCTCTCTCTCTCTCTCTCTCTTTATTGCATTCCACATTAAAGAAATGAAATGGATCATCTAAGGAAACACAATCTTTCCTACAAAAATAGATTTATTATTTAAAGCAACCCAACAAGTAATGGATAAACAAAGCAAAGGTTAAAATGCATCATAACTGAAATTGTCAAATAAAAATAATCTAACCCTGACTAAAAAGTCTCATCATGGCTAATGGCCTGTAACTTCAAAAACTCTCACATACTCTATCTTAGACATTGTAAGTCTAGTCTCAAAAAGTCAACCACATGAGAAAAATAGACATTGCAAGGTTTGCATCTGTCTCTCTATAATCACACCACCATGATAACATCATGTCATTCCCACAAAGTCATCACCACTGACATCTGTCGAAAGAATTAAGCACAATAGTAATCTCCCAAAAACACAAGTGCAAAACATAATAATGAAAAGTCTAAAATGCATGGGTAAATACTGGTAAATAGAACACAATAAAATAGAATATTGAAATGGTAAAAGGTTATGTTGAACTTTCCACACAAGTTCAAAAATGTCTTGAAACATGGTAAAAAACATAAGTTCACAATTCACACAGAAAAACGAAGAGTCTGAACTTTACCTTATTCTGCCAGTTCTAAGAGATTGCAACACTCAAAGCTAATGTCTTGACGATCTCGCTCCAGCTACGGTAATGAACGATCAGACTAATTTTTGGGCAGAATTAGACAAAAAATCTATTCTCTCTAACATACGAACTCATGTACTCACATAGTAACCCGGTCATATGACTCGCATACCAGAGCCAATATTGTGTGTTCATCAGGTTAACTGCTGAGGTAACCAACTATTTGCTGAATGCAACAATTTTGCAACCGATCGCTTGTGGCAGTACCACTTCACAGCCCTTTCTCTTTCATCACACCTCATAACACAGTAATGTTAAAACGGCCATATTTTTCTAAAATATATATATGTATATATATATGCAATATATACATATTATATATTGTCACGATGCATACCAAGTACCTGGTTATTACACAACTAATTTCAAATTTCAAAAATTTACCTCACTTCAGCTCTCATAATGATAGGAATTACGACTGAGTACTCTAAAGGTAACAGTGATCCCTTAAAAAACTTATTAATCACTTGAAAATATCAAACTCAGTTTATCAGAATATGTGTGAGGTATCGACAATTAAACTAGAATTATCCTAGAGTAAAAGGGCATCACTCCATCAAATAACTTTTAACTGTTTCCCTGGTCTTAACTCACTTTAGCAAAACTAAAAGAACAAAACATGTTTATCATTTTGCCTTATCCACACACGATTAATCCTATTCACTGGTGGTCAGTAAATGAAACACTGTTTTCTAAAATTACTAGACACAAAAATTTATTTTTAAATTCAAAATTTATAATTAGAATTCACAATATGAAAAATTTACCATTACTTGAAAATAACTCAAAACTGAATTAATTCTTGAATTATATTATGAAACAAAATTAATTCACAAAAACTTTAATATATCAGGAATTTAAATTAATCAATCAGAATTTAAACTATCAAGAATCACTTAAGATTTGAAAAGAAAATCTTAATAAATGAAAAATTAAATCAAGTATGCAATGTTAAAGTACCAAGAAATACTTAAAATGCTACATAAATAAATGTTACATCACAAACATTAAAAAATGTGAAAATAGGAAGAGATTGCAAACAGAAAAACACACAAAAATACACATAAGATTTATCAATAATAATTTCACCAAGGCAAAATTTCCCTAACTTATTATACCATGGTATTAATAAGTAAAATTCAAGTTACCGTACACAAACTTGTGAAAACCTCTGTAAAATCCCTTTGCAGATGCGCTAATTTCACTAAACACACTTTTAATAAGGCACCGTTACACTTCTCCTACCTTCAGATCTCAAAAAACTAAGACTAACACCAGTGACCACAATATTCTATGTTAATTAATAATTTCTCTCTTTTGAAGAAAGAGAGAGTGAACCAGACACTTTGGTCTCAAGAATAAGAATGGAACAGATTTCAGAATTCCAGCAGCACCTGAAACAATTACATGATGTCATTAAGGCATTTTGGTTACGAGATACCAAAAAAGAAATTTCTAGAAGGAAGGTGACGTCATTCCCAGCAAACGTTTAGAACGCAATCGGGACATGTTACTTTCTCTCAAAGCGGCGTACATGATCAGAGCCACGTGTGTAACTATGTGAAATCACTCGTATTCTTTTCGTATGGGACATGACTTTTACAGAAATCGTTACACGATCGAAACATACTGCAATCGGCTAATTATGATTGACGTGTTTTATAAACAAGACGAAAAACTGAGTTGATTTCCTGAACGAGTCGGCAATTGTTATTCCAAGCTGTCCTCACGTTAACCCAAAACAAAACGCTCTCTCTTATCTCAATTGATGACAGTTGAAATGAAACAAGTTCTCACTAGGACACACGTGTTCCTTATACTACGCTTTTATCAAGAAAGATATTATTCATTCTAAATTACGTTATTAAGTCATCTAAAGCATTAATTCTTTTGAGATCTGTTATGGTATTTCAATAATTATTATTGTTACACGTAATACATGATAAATAAAAGAGTAAATATTTCAAAACATCGCATGATATACATATTACAAGGCAGCATCACGAAAATATAAACATATATATATATATATATATATATATATATATATATATATATATATATATATGTATATGTATATATATATGTATATATATATAAAGGCAATGCCACGAAGGAAAGTGAAACGACGGAGTGGGTGCTTTCGACTTACTGTCCTTTACCGAGTCTGTTAAGTAAAGAACAGTTAGTCGAAAGGCCTAGCGCCACTCCGTCGTTTCACTTTTCTTCGTGGCATGCCTGTACTTATATATTCATCACGTTCCTGATTTTCATGATTCAGTTATATATATATATATATATATATATATATATATATATATATATATATATATATATATATATATATATATCTAATGTGTGTGTGTGCGCTTGTATGTGTAATGTAAAATATACATACATACACGCACTGAATAAAACCATGCAATACCTTGAAGCTGGTCTCCTTTCAAGTTGTTTTTAAATATTGACATATTATGTGTTTTATTTATCGTCATTTTCGTCTTCTGCTGGGCTCTATTCATACCATTGTGCTACTGATATTAACACTGTAAATCTGTTATGCATGTGAGAATCAGGGATTATATTCCATAATCACCTCCATAACTCTGCCTTGGAAAGTATTGAGGTCCACGAGAAAGTATATTAAAGAATAATGCCCAATATTACTTTTATGAAAGAGACACTAATCGTTTTTGTATTCACCATTATTGTGCTGCTTTGTGGGCTTCGAGTGAACAAGTACAAGTAACCATTCATGATTATGCTTTGTTGTAACCATATTGGGGTCGGTGGCTAGGGATTATTTTCAGAGGATTAATTACGTGCTTGATTCCCTTTTGTATCGATGCAGGTCATTCACCTTTTAATATTCTGTTACAAAATATGAGAACGTTTATCTTAGTTATTTTTCCATTAGTTACCACATACAGTATAACTGTATCTGCGTCAGTAGATGGCCTTTCACCATAATCTTAAAAGTCAGTTCTTTTAAATACGGGTTATGTATAGTTCCACACTTGTTTCGTACAACGTAACATATCTAACACCTGTGCTAAAAATTGTTCAGAACATCGATTGTGTTTTGTCATTTATCTGTTACTTATAGTAAGTCTTATGAAAAAAAAAAAACTTTTATAATTTTTTCCTGTAAAGTGAAGCGTTTTATTGAATCATGTCATACGTATGTAGCGTAGTTTAGGAGGTTTGTACATGTTTTATTAGTCCCATACCAACATAGTGGGGAAGTCTTGAGCTTCTCCTCCGGTAGTACATCAGTCTGTCTGTCACGCTTCCCTTGTCATCCCAACTCCATCTACTCTGTTTAAGATATTATCTAAATTAAGTACAAAGAAAACCCATCAAGATATTGTGAATGAAGGGAGATGCTACGACTCTTCTTGTGTCCATCTGTGTGCGTTTCAGTGGTAACAATGTTATTAGAATTGAAAACTAAGAAAAAACACGTTCTTTAAAGATGGTGATAAGTTAAGGCCCCTTTGTTATACATTAAGTTTAGGTATTTTGTTAGAAATACACTTATAATCCTTAAGCTTCTTTTCTAGGACTGCTGTCCTGATAGTCAGAGGGAATGAGACTAAATTAATATTGTACTGAGGCAAAGTCTTAATATCAGATTCCTGGTTGATCTGACTACTTGACCATTCTGGCTTGTGGTGATTATGCTGCCCATATGATGCTCATTAGTAGGCATTAATCGTTGGTGCGAGTCGCTGAGGTCAGGTCTTTGGCATTCCATCAATGCAGGGCATAAGTCTTGGTTAGTAGCTCTCCTTGCCAAGCTGTAGCTTGGTTTTTCTTAGGACATGGTGGGTGTTTATCTTATCTGAAACATTAAAGGATTAGTTTCCGCTACCGTTGGAGTCGAGTCAGTAAGAAACCTTCCACTATGCTGCGAAAACTGCACATTTTTACTACTATATGCAGGTTTAATTCCGTCAGTGTGTGGCTATTGCATTATTTCTATTTCTGATATTAACGGCGCCTTTGTTCCCGTAAGCGAAAATACAATGAAAACAATTAATAAGATATACACAGGGTTCATCCCTTTCTTTTATGCTCCCATTTTTGCTTTTTGTTAAGGATTTACTGATATTAGTACGAAAATTAGATTCAAATTTGGGTGTTTATCGCCTAAAGCTTAGTGACTTCTTTTGATAAAATGTGATAGGGTAACTCTCTCTCTCTCTCTCTCTCTCTCTCTCTCTCTCTCTCTCTCTCTCTCTCTCTCTCTCCCCATTTAGCCCATTTCTTTTTTGCCGTCTGAATAGTAAATACTTTTTGCTTTTTTGAGAGCATTGCCTAGAGGCCAGATAGGTAAGGCTAATCAGGGGAACACATTTTTATGAAAGTCTCTGGGCGCTTAAGAGAAGAGTGAAGGTAGGAACTTGTATATGAGGCTGTACGTTAAGCTTTAATGTTGAATTCCACGTGGGTATTCTAAAGATTCATCTAAAAAGGAAAGGATGTTGGCTTGGCTCTTTTCGGATCTGAATCTTATGGGGGATACTTTGGAGTTTAAGACATCTGAGGATGAAATGAGAGGATCTTCGTTTTCCATTTCCAGTAAGGCAATAACATAATCCACGTATCGTTACCTCGATATTAGATTGATACCTACTGTATTGATGCCTAAGACATGTCAAAATTACAAACTGACTAATATAGGGGAAGGAGAGGACCCGATTTCTACGCCGGATGTGTGTGTATAATTTTTCATCAAAACCGAAGTTCATGTGCTTTTATTTAGTCTAATGGGATTTTAGTGAATATGGCTACCGCATCCAAGCTTTTCATCGAGTTGACATTGCTGTTAAAAGTTTCGAGACTGGCCAGAAATTGAAAAAGTGTTTTAAATGAGCTTTGGAAACCAAGCCAACTTGAACAACCAACATGATGATAAATTATGGTCCGGAAATCATAATAATAGTTATTATTTTTTAATATATCTATTACGTGATTGTTTATTATTATTATTATTATTATGTTCGAACTTTGAAATCACAATACCAAGCCTGTGGATTTTGTACACACCATCAACCTCATGAATACCTTTTGAATTGTTATTATACTGGAGGAGATGGAGAGTTCATAATTATTTACCATATACATGCTCCACAAATGAAGATCTTTCAGATGACCACAACCTTCATACCAAAAGTGGCTGCCATCGGAGACTTTAGTGTTTTACCAATACTTCTTGTCAGGAGAAAACTGTTTTAGTACAATTTCATCGATCGATATGACGATGGGGAGGAATGGTTCGAGAGTCGGCAGTGACGGTACTTGGGCACGTTAGTCATGAGAAATATATTAAAATGTATTACAGTGTGTGTATACACACACACATATATATACATACATATATATGTACACATATATGTTTATATATACACACACATATATATATATATATATATATATATATATATATATATATATATATATATATATATACACATATATGTACATATATATATATATATATATATATATATATATATATATACATATATAAATATACATATAAATATACACATATATATATATATATATATATATATATATATATATATATATATATATATATATATATATATATATATATATATATATATATATACATATATATACTCTGTAATAATTTGCTTAATTTTTATTCGTGGCCTTTTAAAGTAAATTACTTTCAGTTAATTTCAATTTAATTTTCTTGTTGTGCCACAAGAAAAGCTGGGTAAGGTTCTTTTCGCTCCCACCGAAGGTTGTTATTATTCAAGTGGTACCTCGCCCATGAAAGTCGTTATTTTTCTCTTTTCTTGTATTTATTTGGCTGAATGCTTGTTTGGTGATTCCCCGTTCGTTGCCTCACGTTTGATGGCGACCGTTGCCTGAGGATGAAGGCAGTGTGTATTCGGCTCTTTATCGTGGAGGTTTTGCTGACCTTATTCCTGCAGGACATCAATATTCTGGAGATTTTATTCTGTCTGAACGCCTTGCTGCATTTGACGCCCCCCTTTTTCTCTGTACTTCGGAGGACGTTGCTTTGAGACTTTGTTGCAGCTGCTTGCTGAGGGGCATCTCCTTTGCTGCGGTCGGATGCCCTTCCCGTGCGTTCTGGAGGGGACTGCATGTGCTCCCCTGCAACTACTATTCGCCTTTATATCCTTGGACTCGCCTGTTGCCCTTGGAAGGACAGCCTGTCTTTCCCCTCGTCCTTTGTGCCTTCGTCCTGCTAACCTCTGGAGTCGTGAAAACGCCTGATTCTCTTTTGATAGCCAGCAAGGATATAAACTGTATTCACTGTACATAGACGTTGCTGACGCGTGTCAGTGTGCTGTATCCTCCGGCTGCAGACTCCTTGAGACTCCAGGACCGTTTTTGGACAGCCATGTGTGTGGTGCTGCCCCTTCTATAAATTCAACGTGCTATCCTAGAGTAGGTTGTTTTCCTTCCTCCTCCTAATTGCTGCCTCTCGTTCTATCGTGTGAAAGAGTTTAGTTTAGGTGAAGGTTTTTTTTTTTTTTTTTTTGTACACCCTTATTCAGCTCATTTTGTGGGGTTTAATTAAGCTATGATTAATTTTTTGTAATAAATAATTAAGATTGTTTAGCATTTTTCTTTATCTTCTTTGAGTGTTTTTCTCTGTGTTTTGCTCTGGTGGGTGATCTTGCCCTTGGCTTTAAATAATCCTTCGTGGCACTGATCATTAAAATAAAAAAGAGCCTGCTCTTGCCACTTCGTAAATATATTAAATATTGGTGAACGTTAATATTAGTTCATTAGAATACATATATACATATATATATATATATATATTTATATATATACATATATTTACATATATTTTATATATATACTGTACATATATATACATATATATGCATTATATATACATATATGTATATATATACATTATATATATTTATACATATATACATATGACTTTTTATCAGATCACCGTGATTCATATACAATCAGTAAGCTACAAACGTCCTTTAATATTGGATATTGAAGGACGTTTGTAGCTTACTGATTATATATACATATATATACATATATATAAATACATATACATATATATATTCGTATATACATACATATGCATATATATACACATAGTACATATATACATATATACACATATACGTATATACATATACATATACACATTATATACACATATACATATATATATATATATATATACATATACATATACATATACATATATATGCATATATACTTTTAGGGCACAATTTTTCACGGATACAACATTCACTTAATAGAATGACTGTCTCATTGTTAACCAGTTTTTTTTTTTATTGCTTCATATTTTCTCACTATTTTCTTCACTTCATTGTTTAGGTTACTGATAGAGATGGTCAGGTAATGGGGTTCTTCCATTTACTTCAGTAATTATACACGCGACAGCTGTTTCGTCATCATATACATATTGACGTTATCAAGCGTACTAATACAAAAGTAGTTGTTGTTGTTGCTTTAGATTTAGCTGGCCTTGTGCCAGCACGGGCTCTTGCTCCTCGAGCAGCCCGTAACTCTATGTTGATGGTGAGTCTGTGAGATGGGTAGTTTGGATGAAAACTTTATTATGATGCATGAAAGTGATTTTGGTGGGGGTATATAAAAGTGGAAACGCATGCGTTTTGTGTCGTCATGACGACGGAAAGGTAGTACAGGTATCTAAAGACTTAGATTTAAGTATTTACAAGAGATAGTGGTGAAATATTGACAAAAATTGTGTTGTACAATGAAAATAATGTACAGATTGTACATGAATATATACTAATTACACATATGTTCAATTTCTATATATTTATTACGTGTTCCTATCCACGTGTGCGCGGTCTTGTCCCACGTGGTTGAAGGGCTGTCTCCTATGAGGGCAAGGATCTTTCCGCCTCGCGTTGAACGTTAAGGCTGGGGCGTTGTATGGCGATGCTGACCGCTTCTGCTATCAATGAACGGTTGTAATTGTATTCCCTGTGTACGATTTTGGTGTTCAGGAGTAGTTCTTGCAGGGATGGTTTCTTATCGGGGGTGTCTACAAAGTACTGATGAATAGCGCCTTGATTTCTGGGGGCCTGCATACGTCGTTTCAGTGTAGTGTTTGTGTGTCCGATATACAGTAGCATTTTGGGGGGGACTGACATTACTCGTCAGTACAGACAAATTTGTATACTCTATCAGATTGAACCTCTTTTTCAATCTGATATAGTGATCCCAAGTAATGCAAATGTTATTTAATTTGGAGTATTTTTTATCTTCCGTGTTTTTTACCCTGAAGTTATATTGTGGCACCACTTTTCGTATATCGGACACGTAGAGTAAAGTATGTTTTACGAAAAATAATTACGCGCAAAACAACTATACGATTGGAATATACACAATGTATAAGAAACACCTACGAGAAAAGAATCGTTAACCAAAATTTAAGTGACTGATTATAAAAAGTACACGGTGCTTATGGTACCAGCTGTTTCTTGAATGTTATATGCTAGCGAGCTGTGAATATACTAACATATAAATCATATACATAGCATGATATTCTTATTGTTTCGGAGGTATTCGATTTTTTTTAATCATTTATCACCCAGTGGGTGATATACAGTATTTTCATTTTATTAGCCAGATATTATCCTTCATGCATTCTCGAAGCTTATAATAGTTTTGTTCACTTTAATGATGTTTTCAGTATTGCAAATTTGTTTTTAAGTTTAAGAGTTGGTCACCCAGTTACTCTAGAGTAAAGTTAAGTATACCATAGTTTAACCAGACCACTCAGCTGATTAACAGCTCTCCAAGGGCTGGCCCGAAGGATTAGACTTATTTTACGTGGCTAAGAACCAATTGGTTACCTAGCAACGGGACCTACAGCTTATTGTGGAATCCGAGCCACATTATACCGAGAAACGAAATTCTATCACCAGAAATAAATTCTTCTAATTCTTCATTAGCCGGTCGGAGACTCGAACTCGGGCATAGTAGAGTGCTAGCCGACAACTCTACCGACTCGTCTCGTCCAACGAGAAACTAAAAACTATCAATGTTTTACTGTATCGAGTTTCTGGATTTTTTTTCCTTTTTTTGCGCTGTCGTATATTCCAGTTCATGGTACTAAAATATATTTTAAGAAATCTTCTCTTCCATTGTTTGTGGTAATCTTTCTTGTCAGCCATTCTTAAAATATAATGACTGGAACTGAAGGCTCTTTCTCGTCTGTGCAAAATGCTGTTTTAGAAAACAGGAGAGGCCATTGTTTTACCTCTTACTGCTCCTACTCATTTAAAATACGACTAAATCATGATTGTTTACGACTGCAAATGCCTCAGTGAAGTGGTGAAACAGTTAGATGGGTATTGTACGACATTAAGCGGATTTACCTGTTTTCTGGTATTTACAAAATTACTGTTGTCGTCGTTGATATATATATAAAATATTATTGGGAAACTTATCAAAGTACTAAAACCATTGATCACATAAGCAATAAATTTTGAAACGGCTTCTGTTTTCAATCACAAATGTCTTGGTAAAATTTCTGCCTACATGCAATTCCGGATATATATATATATATATATATATATATATATATATATATATATATATATATATATATATATATATATATATATATATATATATATATATATATATATATATTTATATACAGTATATGTATGTGTATATATTTATATATATATATATATATTATATATATATAATAGAGAGAGAGAGAGAGAGAGAGAGATATTATTGATAAAAGATCCATTGTAATGAGGAAAAATTAAGCAGACATACGAAAATGTATTTTTCAATGTAGTCTGTGGTCTTTTTAAATAAGCTATTGTATGTGAAGAAAATTAAAAAGCAGATTTTTAAACTGAAATGTTTGTTATAATTTTCGTTGATGGAATGTACCTAGTAAAAAGCATCTTTTCATTTTTTAAAAATGTTAACATTGTTTTTTATATATAAAAAAATATTCCGGATGTTGGTAATGGAACTTCAACACTGAAGTCACTTTTAAGCGAGTATAATTGTTGGTATCTTTCAACACCTCACCTCTATTTAATATTATTTTTTTTATTCAGTAAATGAAATCTATTCATATGGAATAAGCCCACGGGGCCATTGACTTGAAATTCCAGCTTCCAAAGAATAAGTTGGTTTCAGCGTCCCACCATAGAGGCCACACCACGGCAGTAACTGATCATGATACAGAACCAGTGATTTTTCATCGCCCTTGGAGAGGCGAGAATTTATGACACCTGAGTGGCATGCCAAGACACTAATCACTATACCAGCGACCAGTGATGGCGATGGAGTAAAACAATTAGGAACTGTGTGCGTATATGTGTGTGTGTGTGTGTTTACCTTCTGTACAAAGAAGCTCCGGGTGAAACGTAAAAACTTAGCATATATTCCCGATATATTGATAGTACGGTACCTTTGTTGAAGTGAAGCCCCCAGAAAAATCTCAGCAGTAGAGCACTCTTCTTGAGGCTATATTGGAGGTCAGACTTATAAAAGAAATCGTAGACGGTATCATTCCCTTTTATGACTTTCTTTTCAAGAAAGAATCCTAGATCACTCTGCAAATGTACATGCTATGGCCAGGATCCATAATTTTTCATGGATGACAAGAGAAGAAGGGCCAGCTTATAACAGAGAAGCCACGACTGCATCTTGTCTTTCAAACTCTTACTCATTACTCTTCATGGAGAAACGTCAAGTTCGGAACGATAAAACTGCTCCAAATCAGAACATTTAGCTTACTAGGGCGAGGAATTTAAAGTAATGACAATTTCTGTTTAGTTCCTAGTATGATCAGCATCATGATGATATTAAAGAGAATGCGCTACATAAAAAAATACAAAGAAACCCGTCACTATTGTAGTAATGAAAATAATTATCAATTTTGTGGAACCAGGTCCGGATTTACAACTGTAAGAACAAGAATAACCTAATTAATAGGCTTGTGTAGTCTCTCTCTCTCTCTCTCTCTCTCTCTCTCTCTCTCTCTCTCTCTCTCTCTCTCTCTCTCTCTCTCTTAGAAAATCCTTCTTCATCTGAGATTTACGTCTTGTGATCTAAATTTTCTGCCTCCTTTATACCAACTTATTTTACATATTTTGCACTATAATGACACAATGCTCTATATGGTTGTCAGATTAAAAAGGCATTGGAGTTGCTGATTACTATTACGTATCACAATAGACTAGAGTATTATTACAGTCAGAGTAAAATAGTTGCTTATATGAGAATAACCTTTGGTCCTGTCAGGGGAGCTTAGGATATTATGAGGATAATATACATTTTGGCCTTGTATTTATTTCCATCCCTAAGGTTATGAGTGTTCGTATGGATCAACAAAATGAATTTTGATGGCGTATAAATAATTTCGTGAATTTTGTTGAGTGATTTTCAACTCAAATCTCTTCGTCCTCATTCCACGTCCTTCAGGCGTTATCTTACCATCCTTCCATGAAAGGATTTTTTCTTTTTTTGTGGGGGAAAGGAAAGGGAAATATGATAGACATAAGGGGATTCAAGAAGATTATGAGGCTGATCCCCGGTGTTCGATTCTCAGAGCGATAACCACGAAAGCCTTCCTTTTCTCTATCTCCACGGGATATCGCAGATGTCACGTCCCGATGGGAGGTGTCACTCTCAGGGGGCTCCTGTTCTCTCTGTTTTCCAGCTTCAAGGGCCTAGCTAAGTCAAAGCTTGTCGTTTAACCAGCTTTTTCAGTTAATTATTCCTTTGCCTTCTTACGTTTTCCTAGCGTGTGTGTGTGTGTGTGTGTTTGTGTGTGTGTGTGTGTGTGTGTGTGTGTGTGTGTGTGTCCGGTTTGTCGTTCTTCGTTGAAGATTTTAATTTCCTTTTCGATAAAATGAAGTTGATTCCTTTTTAAGTATTTATTTCTGACTTCATTTGTTGACATGATTAATTGTTTTGCTTCTGAAAACGATTTTTAAAAGTATTTGTAACTGTGTGACCTAAGATGGTATATTATTACAATCATAATAGTTTCATTTTTAATGATGTATTTTTTTTATTCTGAAACTTTCTACATTGGTGTATTATGTATGTTAACATCTTTACGAGGCTTTCTAGAATCATTTGTGATTGACATCTTTAAGGCATTGGCAGAGTTGGCATATACCAGTTGCACAATCTTCCTG
This sequence comes from Macrobrachium rosenbergii, assembly GCA_039081455.1. Lineage (NCBI taxonomy): Eukaryota > Metazoa > Arthropoda > Malacostraca > Decapoda > Palaemonidae > Macrobrachium > Macrobrachium rosenbergii. The sequence continues at coordinate 5,714,108 of JANJGK010000029.1, read as the reverse complement.
CTAATGGCGTCGCTCCCTCCCTCTAAGCTAATTTCCAGTTCTTTTTTTCTTTGTATAATTGCATCGGATCTTTTTTCTTGACCCGCTACATCTGCTCCTTCGCCATCTCAATTTGGTGTTTCTCGGGGTTCTGTTCTTTCATTTACTTTATTCATCCCCTTTATCAGTGACCTCAGCCTGTCTACTTACACTAACCGTGGTATTCTGATGACTGAAACCCCCTAATGTCTTCATTCACCTCTCAGCCATCTGGCCCTGGCACTCAGTTTCTACTTGACCAGTCCGCACCTATGAAATGTGATTTGTCACCTCATCTGAATGGGGAGTCCAGAACATAATCAGATTCCCTGCATACAAGTCACAGTTTCTCTGTATTTTTTTGTTTCCTTTTCCATCCAGTTATCGAAGTATTTTATCATAAAAGCTTTTCAGGTGTCCAGGTTACTCCTAACTTGTCTTGGCAAGGTCACATTGTTCCAATTGCTAAAACTGCCCCCCCCCCCGCCTCTCCACCCGTTGTTTACATGCCATGAAATTGTTTCTTTGTCACAGTTATTAAAGATTTACGTTAGACTTATTGCTCTCCACTTTAGCTCCCATATTTGGAGCGCTTCTTCTCTTGTCTTTCCTCTACGGGATTGAATCGGGGTATTACGTTTGAATCATTAGTGGTCCCATTTTTCAGTTTTCATTTGCTGTATCAAGATGGCGTCTCGCGTTCTTTTTATTATTGATACCATTTTTGTCCCCGTTCTGTTGAGGCCCAGTAGAGAATTCTTCCTTCAAGGGGCTTTGAAATACCCTTGCAGGTCACCTCTTCCATAATTACTTTGGAAGCTGGTACATCGTGAGTTACATGTTTCAACGAATTTTTTTTTTTTTTTTTTTTTTTTTTTTTTTTTTGCTGCTGCTCCTGCTAAGCTTGCAAATTCTCATCCTGCTTCTGTTTCTTCAGAACTCTTATAATATTCCTTACTTTTATACAGGTTTATCGTTCAAAGAGGAGGATGATGACAGAGAGAAAATTTTTTAGTTGTCAGTGACAGCGGCCCAAGGTGATAGTTAAGTTAAGTATACCTTACTTTTACCAGACCACTGAGCTGATTAACAGCTCTCCTAGGGCTGACCCGAAGGATTAGACTTATTTTACGTGGCTAAGAACCAATTGGTTACTTAGCAACGGGACCTACAGCTTATTGTGGAATCTGAACCACATTATAGCGAGAAATGAATTTCTATCACCAGAAATAAATTCCTCTAACTCTTCATCAGCCGGCCGGGGGAGTTGAACTCCGGCCCATCGACTGACAGTCCGAAGCTCTACCGATTCACCCAACGAAGGGCTCCAAGGTGATAGTACAAAGGGGACAGATGGAGGTTAAGTATACCTTAGTTTAACCAGACCACTGAGCTGATTAACAGGTCTCCTAGGGCTGGCCCGAAGGATTAGATTTATTTTACGTGGCTAAGAACCAGTTGGTTACCTAGCAACGGGACCTACAGCTTATTGTGGATCCGAACCACATTATAGCGAGAAATGAATTTCTATCGCCAGAAATAAATTCCTCTAATACTTCATTGGCCGGTCGGAGAATCGAACGCCGGCCCAGAAGAGTGGTAGCTGAGAACGGTACCCACCCGTCCAACGAGGAAGGTAACGGATGGAGGTGAATGAGGTAGTTCCGCAACTTTTGAAATCTCAGATGATTTCCACACGATGGTCTTCGTGACTGGATTCTTGTAACATGGATTGACTTACCACATACGAGGTGTCTTCGTTGGTTTGTAAAGTAGCTTTGGGGTTGTTGAGGATTTTCCACCGGTGATTCATACTTGATTCAGTGGTTAGAGGAGGAATGGGCAAATACCTGCTGCCTAGATTTCCTGTAGAACTGTCTTCTCAGAGTGGATGGCCTTTTCTTTTTTTCTTGAGAATAGGCAGAAATTTCATAAACAAGTAACGAACAAATGGTGGTGTAGGTTTCAGAAGTAGAAATCGGCGAGGGTTTTTTTCAGTTTAAAAAATGGGTTTGTATGTAATTTTCCTACGAAGATTACCTCTACATATCAAATGTCGGCTCAGTTAACTGTAGATTTAGAATCATTTTCCCCGGCATGTTTCAGTTTCTTTGTCAGATGAAATGGGCTGTGAAAGGCATCCTGTTACCCACTCGCGATATTGCTTACTCTACGAAGCCATAATAATCAAAGTTAAATAATTTTGCTGCGAAGACTACCTCTTTACATCAGATACCTAATCAAGCGTAGCTTTTAAAATAATTCTCCTCAGTGTTTTTCAATTTCTTTGTCAGGAGAAATAGGCTCTGAAACGCATCAAGTTGCCCGCTAGCGGTATTGTTTACTAGTGAGCCTTAACAAACCATGTTTGTTAAGGTATCCTTGATCTGAGCTCGTTTTTTTAGCTTCAGCATTGTTATGTGTTGCAAACACTACATAACTAATGATGTTGAAGATTTCCCTCTTATTTTTTTGTGCAACAAATGTTGATTAGGGTTTACTTTTGGAAGCGTTTTTTGTTGCCATCGTTATTATTTTTTCTTTCGGAATTGTGTGGTTTATTCGTATTTTTTTGTAACTGGTCAGATATAAGTCTTTTTTGGGAGATGAAGTAAATGCTTGGTCATTGACCTTTAATTTGAAAAGCAATGAATATTTTTCCATTTGTAATTCAAACGAGAGGATAAAACGCTGAACATTTTTGTAATTGTGCACCCCATTAGTTAGTTCCGAAGTATTGAATATTTCGGTAGTGTTTCACGCGTATTCCTTCTTGGGATTAAAAAAAAAAACATATATTACCTCTCTCTCTCTCTCTCTCTCTCTCTCTCTCTCTCTCTCTCTCGTGCAATTTTTCTTACCTGCCTCTTATATGATTCGTACAGTATTATTTTATCACTTCTTGAGAACAAGGGTTTTATATTCAAGTAACAAATTCCTTAGGCACTGGAAGTGGCATGAGCTGCCTGAGAGTTGTCTGTGTATTATTATTGTTATACTATTATTAGTAGTAAATACATTTCAGAAATTTATCAACAATGTTATTCCTGTATCGTCTGTCGCCACTACTACTACTACTACTACTACTACTAACGGTATGCAGAGCAGAAGTATAAAAGTATTATTACTAAAAGCAGTAGCAGCTGTAACGCCCAAGGTAGTGGAGGATTAGATTTAGCAATCGTTGTCCATCACCCTTGCAGACCAAACCTCACACTGTAGATCTGTCAATCAATAATGATCGATCGTCTGACTCTGAGAGAGGTGATCCATTTCATGTCCCGTGTCTTTTAGTTCTTCTAATCGGCGACACCCTTGATCTCTTCTCTTGTGGGTCAGATGGAGCTTTAATAATTCTTGCTCTTGTTGTTATTACTTTTTCCTTGAGATCTTTAGATTTTTTATAAGTTTCCTCTATCATTTTCCAGTTTTCTTTCATTTTCGTATGTAGTTGAAAAGATTTTATTTTAATGCAGTGGTTAATGTGATAAACAGGCCTATGGCCACATTTAGATAATAACTGACAGACGATGGAAGTCCGTAAGATTCCGGGAAAACAGAAATAGAAAGAGGATTTTCAAATGCCTTGAAGACGAACGAACTAATTTCCATATCGAGCGGAGATGTGTATATTTCATTAGCATGTTAATGTTGACGTTCTAAGTTCCTGATAAAGGATTCTGAAGTGAAGGACGTCTACTTTGTGTCCTACGTGTCCCTGTTTTTGTTTTTTAGCTGCCGTATTTCATATTTTTATCTAGCATTATAACACATCATTAAATAGTAAGTGGTATTGCTGGTAAGGTAAAGTTATTGATCCTATTGGATAATATCTTTATTCAATATTTACTGATATGAATAGAGTGGGGAAGTATGAAAGACTGTCATCGAATAGCTGACTAAAGGAGCTTGGCTCCTCGGATAAGCGGCTTTGGATGGAAACTAATTAAACATTTAAAATGCCAGAAATTGCAGTCGTAAAAATGCTTATATGCTGGTGATGATAGGATACTAATTAAAATGTAGTATCAAACTTTTATTCCATTTACTACGAGTACATCACTGCTAAAGGGAATACGTTGGTCAGAACAATTCAGTTCAGTGTATAGTAAATGTAAAGGCCTTTTTTCTTCAAACATTGATGTTGACAAAGTATACAAGCAAAACTCATTTTTGTCAAACATTGATATTGATACAGTATACAAGCAAAGCTCAGTATGCAGTGATTAGCTGAATTATAATTTCCATTAAAATGGATGGTTTTTGCTTTGATGTACTGTACTAGTATTTAATGTCGGTCGCGCTATTTCCAAGCGGTTTATTCTCGTATTTGTAATAACGAATCAGTCATCACCATCATCATCTGTGCCTCAGTCTGATGTTAAAATGAAACATTTAAAATTTCAACTAGATTTTAATTTTCCCTATAGAATAGAGATTTAGGATGCTTTCGTTTGAGTTCATTCATACATATTTAGAATTAATCAATCGACGTTGACACTAAGGAGTGTTGTTGTCTGAAACTTCTGTATCTGGACATTATTATAGCTCACAATTTTTCATTGCTGCTGAGAGATGTCAGCTTTTTAAAGTATATAACGTGTAAATCTCTAAAATAAGTTTCATTGTCATTGTATTAACCTATATACTTTTACGAAATTTGATTTTGACCATTAGAACGTACATAATTCAGAAACTTTTTTTTCCATGAAATACGCTTAATTATGGTTGGAGTATTGGCAAAAATTTTTTTTAGTGAAAATGGAATACTTTTTTCCACAAATTGCACTTGTGGAATTCCCAGAGATTTATCGTTTAGCTTGATATAAACAAAAAAGTGTGGCCCTCAATTTGGCTCTTAAAAATGTCATGCGTTATCGTTAAAGGTGTTTTGTTCAACGAGAAATTTATTCATCAAATAGGTTACACATAAGTTATTTTTATTTTAGTTTAGTGTATATCTGCTGTGTACGTATATATATATATATATATATATATATATATATATATATATATTATATATATATATATGTGTATATATATATATATATATATATATATATATATATATATACATAACAAAAAACTAGAACAAGTGTGAAATTGAAGGCTATATGTGCCAAGCGCTTCCATGTGTTTTGCGTACATATCTTATGGGAGAACATTAAAATCAACAGTAGAGGCATGCCAAGGAAACTTCGTAAAGCAAAGATTAAAACCAGACACAAGCAGAACATCATGACTGTTTTGCTTTTAGCTGTTTTAATCTTTGTATTTTGAAGTTAGGTTTTGTAAGCCTCCACTGTTGGTTTTACTTTATTCCCCAGAAAATGCGTCTTTCGGAAGATAGTTGGAATAATGTGTTATTAAATTTTGGCCAAAGGCCAAACACTGGGACTTATGAAGTCATTCATCGCTGAAAGGGAAATTGAGATTAGAATGTTTGAAAGATGTAACAAAAGGAAGGGCCCGCAGTTGCACTGTGAAACAGTAGTTAGGCGAGGGTGGAAAGAAAGATGGAAGAAAGAGAATATGGATAGAGGTACAGTAAAAGGAGTGAAAGGGGTTACAGCTAGGGGCCGAAGGGACACAGCAAAGAATCCTAAGTGATGCCTACAGTGCACCGCGTGAGGTGCACTGACGGCGCTAATCAGCCTACGGGGTAGGTTAACAGTGGCACAATGTGTCTGACAAAGTGGCCATCTTCCCTTCCTCGCTCAAAATTCCACCCTGGGTCCCCTCAAGCTTGAGGCAATGCCTTATATTTGTATTTTATTTTTTTTTTATTTTTTTTTTATTTGGTCAGTTTGTTAGATTTTAGTTAGAAAATTCATTTAGCCGTATTTTCAGCGAGTTTTTGGTTTTTGCCATCAATTTCAACATGAAGTTAAGTTCACCCTCCTCGAAAAACTTGCATAATAAAATATTCTACCTAACGTTGGCAATGTTATTCATTACGAGTATTTCCAAGTAGCCGTCCTATTACTGAGTATACACACAATATACATATGAATATATACAGTACACACACACACATATATATATATATGTATAATATATATATATATATATATATATATATATATATATATATATATATATATATATATATATATATATATATATATATATATATATATATATATATACCGTAGTAACGATGATCACACTAGGAGGCATATATATATATATATATATATATATATATATATATATATATATATATATACATATATATATATATATATATATATATATATATATATATATATATATATATATATATATATATATATATATAGAATTTTGTCATACTATAGTCAGTAATTTATGTTTCCCTTTAATATTAGTACCTTTAGAAAATACCGGTTTTTCTAAAGCGGCGAAAGTCTAGTAACATGAAATACGGCCTTCATTCTTATTCTGAAAAAAAGGGGCAGCACCATCCTGTAATCTCCTTTCCCTTATTCCCTTATCAGAAGACGTTCAGGTTGCAGCGGGATTTCATGCGTAACGCCCTTCCGTTTGACGCCAAACACATGTAAGGAAATGATTTTTAATGCGATCAACCAAAGTCTTTTATGGAGAAAGTGGTCTTTTTTCTTTATTTTGTAAAGAGGACGGAGGTGGAGCTGAATAATAAAATGGGGATTAAGGCTGTACGAAAAGAATTCGTTCTCAAAAAGGAACGGTGATCTATGGGTCTCCCGCTCCCTTGAGAGTCCTGACACTTCGAGATAAATCCAGCTATTGATCAAATAGAAAACGTGTATAGAAAAATTGATGTACTGCGGGGAAATCCTTTTTTCCGAGAGGAGACTTGCTTTCAAAGAAATGTGCTAGCTTGAGGTGGGGCTGGGAGGTTGCGGCTTTCTTGTTCTCGTAAAATGATTTCTCCTACCGTTAAAGTATTTAAGAAGGTCAGAGTCTCCTCTGCCCGCCCCCCAGTATTCCTTAGAGGCAGAACTCGGGCTGTTTATGTAATGAGATCTTGTAAAGCAGCATCCAACACGGGTCATCTTCACTGGTCTCCCTTGTTGGTCTCCCTTGTGTCTTTTGGGTCGTGAAGCAGCTAGTCTTATTGCGTCAGACTTAAGTTTTCTTCTTTTTTCTCTCTCTCTCTCTCTCGAATGATGTTATATAGTTGAAAGCAATTCAAGTGTCTTTTCTACTTCTTATTCTGAGAGTAGATTATACAGTAGTTCTTCAGCTCACTTGCACCTTTGTGCACTGTTGCTACGCCTTAGCTGTGTCATCTGCGTCGGCATCTACCTCCTGACTAAATTATTATGTCTGCGTTATTTCCTATTTTAGTTTAAAAGTTGTATTATTACCATAGTATACAACTACTGCCTCTCTGCATGGCTCATAGTGCATAAGGAAAATGATAAATTCAGCTTTTAAAATATCTCAGTATGTTACTGTTGTTTTCCACATGGAAATCTGTACGAAGATATATGGCAGATGAAACGTCTCATGTATAGATTTGAAATATCTCTTTTCATCCTTCCTCTGCGGGTAGGTTGTGATAAAAGATGCACGTTTACATAGACATTTAATGTATTATGAAGTTAAAGGTCTCAGTGTTTACATAATGGAAACGGTCTTCGGATACTGGTGGAGAGGAGTCAGTCAGGGTCAAAATGGAAATGTAACAGATATTCATTATGTGAAGGAGATTAGTGGTGACATTTAAAAGGCCTCCCTCCCCCCCCTCTCTCTCTCTTCTCTCTCTCTCTCTCTCTCTCTCTCTCTCTCTCTCTCTCTCTCTCTCTCTCTCTCTCTCTCTCTCTCTACTGAGCAAAGTATAATAACATAGAGCATTGTAATAGTTACTTGACTGCATATCCTGTTCTGTATTGTGAATGCTTCAGGTACTGTGCTTTATACGAGGTGTCCATTTGTAATCAGCCATCATACGACATTAGACTGAAATTTTGATTACCTGACAAAGACCTGGCTGAATTAATGTGCGCAATTTGCAGTTAATTTAATCCATGACTTTAAAGGGAAGGATAAGAGACGACGAAAATTGTCCACTATATTATTCTCAGTGTTACGAGAGTTTTCGCATTCGATTTTATTATTTCTACCTTTATTGTGGAGTTCTGAATATTATTGAATTTATTACGGCTGCTGTTCTTTGATTAATGATAATCATGTCTTTTGATATATCCCTGACTTATGCGTCCGCGGATTTTTCCTGCTAAGTTCGTAAGATATTTCTACGGTAAGGCATTATGCCACTAGTCACTTGACGTGTGAAGTGCATAACTAAATTACTGAATTGCTTTTGTTATTTTTGTATCGAGATTAGTCATTATTTTTTACATTTTTTTTGAACATTTGGCTCTTTCTTATGATTTATGATACTCAGTCAGTGGAATTATGCAATGTGATTGATCTGGTTAGATATCGCTGACTTTTATATCCATGTATTTTCCGAAGCGAGTTTACATAGTATAACTATAGCAAGTATTTGCCTCTACTTACGAATAGTCATTACTTGTGTCTGTAGTATTCGGCTGAGTAATAAAGAATACCGTATAAGGGTCATTGCAGTTGAATATCTCTTATGCATCTGGTACGGTTGGTGATTGACTAAACTCAATGAAACTTGAACCTGATTACGTTTTAGTTTCTATTTTGGGGACGATTGCCTAATACTACGTACGAGCTTCTTGGCACTGGATCTCGGCGCTGCTGTCTCCCCTACTATCCCGATCCCCTACCTACCCCACCCCCACCCTGGGCGGAAAAACAGGTTTGCAGGAGGAGGGTGGATGTATCGCCTGCCCTCCCGTTACCCTACCCACCTCGCCTCCACCTGGGGCGGACGAACCGGTTTGCAGTGGGTGGGTGGCTGTGTCAAGTCTTCCCTACTGTCACCCAGGGGAGGACAAACAAGATCCACTCGGATATTATTATTATAGGATCACCGTAGGTTAACCAACGAAGGTTGAGACTGGAAATCCTTTTGTTGTTGCCTAAAATGTCTTGACCTATATTGACTTTTTTATGAGGAAGCTTTCGAATGAATGTAAATATTTCTTTAGGGATGAGATTGTAGCACAGATCTTCCATGTTCTACTGTAGTAAGTACTGTGTACTTGAAATATAACCAGTGTTATGCAGACGCGAAAACCATCAGGCTAATTAAGCATCAGATGCATTGCTTATTTTCCCATTGATTCTATTTCGCAGGGATTGACTCATTTCTCATGTTTCACTTTCTGTCTCCGCCTTTGATTATGAGCCAGAAGCTTTATGGCGTGGTTCACTTATTATTTTGTAATTGGTTCTGGCCATAACTTGACGCTCTTTTTCTCAGAAAACCTCTTGTCAGCCTTGTTTCTATTTATTTGTACGTTGGATTATCAATTACTGTGTGAAGTGCAGCTCGGTACTTTCACGTATATATACCAGTTACATGACTTCAGGATGGTTTTGTTGGTATAAAAATTCTTTCAGATCATTATGAAAATACTGGTTTAGAAATTACTACTTCATAATCATCATGAATATATAGCTATAGAAATTAAATAAACAAGTAAATGAATAAATAAATAAATAAATAAAATAATGTTAACAGGCTTTGAAATTGAGGAACAGTCTTGCCTTGTGCTCTTTGTTAATTTCCTACCAAAATGAAAGCCTAGTTTAGAGTGGGAATGAGAGAAATTTCTGGTCTGTCAAGAGCAAGTATGTTTACTTAGGGAGCAGTACATTAGAACTCTAATTAGCTGTGTTTGAAAAGTAGCTTCATGGAAGAGCAGAAGCAGCAGCAAGCATGCTTGTGTATACAGGACGTATCGGCTGAGCGTTTGAAGCGGAGAGAGAGAGAGAGAGAGAGAGAGAGAGAGAGAGAGAGAGAGAGAGAGAGAGAGAGAGAGAGAGAGAGAGCTATGAAATAAGGAAAAATAACGAACTTTTCTGGCTTGTGCGTCGCCAAAGTACAATTTTGGTTTTCCTTTGCTCTGCTGTATCAAAGTGGAGCCTTTGTCATAAAAAAAGTCAATATGGGACCTGAACCTTACCTCATTTTTCTTCAAGGGAGATGAACTAAATAAGACAAATTATTGTTTAAAAAAACTGGTCCTGACAATATTTCTTGCTTCTTTAGATCAACATTGGCTGTGGTAGTACATGTATTTGCTCGATTCATTCATTTATTTTCAGTGCTCATTTCCAGGAATGAGTGTATCCGTGGTACCTGCTGGTGTTTGGAGTTGATCTGTTTTCTAAGGAAAGCTGTTACGCACAGCAAGTTCCGGGTGCGAATGTTGCTTAGATGAATAAAAAAAAAATGGTTATGTTTAACATTAGGAAATATATACTTGTAGAATTCATCTGTTTTCTATAGACTTTTGACTTTTCACTAAATTTGTTTGGTTACCCTGAAAGTCCTTACTCTGGTAGATCCACGCTGTATACAGTATATGCGGTAATAATATCTAATCTGCTAAACAAGTATTCCCTACGTAATTTATATTGACGACGATAGTGATGGGCTTTTGCTCAATCTGTAGTCAGTTTGATATATGTACCCATGTGGCTGGATATTTACTTCTTTCTGAGTATCATTATAAATTCGAATTTTTTATGCTACAGAAGCTTCGTAAAATTAATTGATTTTCATCTCTCTCTCTCTCTCTCTCTCTCTCTCTCTCTCTCTCTTCTCTCTCTCTCTCTCCTCTCTCTCTCTCTCTCTCAGTTTTAATATTTCTAATTGGTTAAATGGAAATTTTTATTCATTTAGCCTCTACGTAATTCGAGCGTAAATAATTTGTATTACATTTTTTACTAATCTTCGTCAGACTTCTGCCTTTAGAACCCTCCAGGTTTACATTGCATGCTGAAGATTATATTAGTTCCTTTACTTAATAGTTTAAACATGGATTTTATTTGTGTAAAAGTTTTTGAAGGCACGCAGCAAAATTATTTGGCCAATGTTAATGTGCGCCATTGCTTATGTACGTTGCAGTTTTTGAGAGACTGTATAATAAGAGAATTAGAATTGGCGCCTACAACATGCCCAAACTAAAAGCGGCTTTTGTATTTCTTTCCTCAATATTTTTCTCTTTCCTAACCTCTTTTTGCAGTTATTGTCTTGCTTTCCTCTCTTCCTGTTTCTCTCACACTTCAGCCTTCATCCCTGGTTTGCTCTCCTCAGCCTCATCGATTCAGACTGGTTCTCATCGCCTTGGCCCCGGGGGAATATCCCTGACCTCGGAAAGACCGAGGCTTTGGCGCTTCAGTTACAAAAAGGAAGTGGCCGGGGAGAGGGAGAGGAGTTTTGTACATTGGCTAAATAGCCTTAATGGCTTCATAAATCGCCACATGTATCGTTTATTTCGTAGGGTGTATGTTAATAATGAAATGATAATCGAGGAATTTTATCACGTAATACATATAGATTGCATATACTTAGACAAAACAGGACTGGATTTCCATCAATCCTGCTCGTAGATGCCCGGAATTATTGGTTGGTATAATTATAGAGACTCGGTATCACACAAACAAATATATATACTGTGTATATACATATATATAATATATATATATATATAAATTTTATATATATATATATATATATAATATAATATATATATATATATATCTATATATATATATATATATATATATTTATTTATATATACTACATATATATATCTCAGTGAAGGCACATTTAGTCTTTGAAAAAAGTAAATTTATTCAGGAATGAAATGAATTTTTACCCTGCTTACAGACGTTCGCTCTCTTGTACTGAGTTACACAGACCGACTGAATATGACCAGGTTCCTTTAGTAATTTAAACTTCTGAATGACAAATAATTCATGCATAGCAGTAACAACACTGGATAAAGTGAAATTGAAAACGGTCTATTTATTTAGAATCTTTTTTTTTTTTTCTTAACATCATGATTTGTCTCTTAATTGTAGTTAGGTTTTACAATAATTTAAAAGTTTAAACTGGAGACCGAGAGGGTAAACTTGCATAGAAACAAAAGATTTTCCGTGCACACTTCAATTGTGAAGGCCTAATCCCCACAGATCACGAGGGATCTTTTTTTTTTTTTTAGTTAAGTGGTTTTGAAAACATCATGGGATACGGACCCAAAACCCACAGAAGAAAAGAAGCCACGTGGGATTTTTGGAGGCTCGGTATTTCATGCATGATTTTGTAAATACTGTACTTATTTAGCCATTCATTTTAACCCTTTTAATGGCTAGGTGCACTTTATGATAATAAAACCAAAAATCTTAATTTTATTATTTCCTTTATCGTTTTTTTAATGTGTTCCCAAAAAAGGGAACGTTGGACACTTAGGGGATACAATCTTGGGTATAAAAAATAAAAATCGCTCCTTTTACAAAAATAACAAAAACTGTCTGTTTTTTTAGTGTAAATCTTACAGTATAACATTATTGTAATGACAGTTTCATTAATATTAATTACTTTACTGTTTATTTTGATTCTTTGAGAAACAGTTGAACTTACTTCTTGTGGAATCTGATGCTACACTTCCTACGAACCTTTTTTCACACTTTTGCAATTCAGGCGTGTGTTTTCCGTACAGACATAGCACCTACCTTGAGAGCATTGCTCAAGAAAGTGATTTATCCTATCATACCGTACTGCCCTTGGTACAGATGATATTGGCCCTCCTTGTCTGCTTATGGCTGTTTGGATTGTTACCAGCGTACGGGCTATTTCACGTCTAAAATCCTTATTGGTTACGTGGGAGTCAGGGTTCACATGCTGGTAGAGTCTGTAGCCAGCTACAATGGAGAGATTCAGTAGTTCTGAGAATATATATTCCACCACCATTTCTTTGATCGCAGCCTTGGTCTGTAGGTTGACAACATTTTGTCGCATACGTCTACCCCACCCATTCCTTTATTATACATACTTATTAGATATGGCTGTTCCTCTGTCCTTTTTCCTTCATTCTTCACCCGTCTATTAACTTTCTGGCAACTGTAACAATACTGTTATCATCTGGCAACTGTAACCAATACTGTTATCATTCCATTTTGCACACAAGACTGTATCATCTGATCTGTAGTCGTAAGAACCTCTCTCTTTTTTCTCAGTTTCTTTATTTGGCAAAAGAGGACATTTTCTTGCAGGGGTTTCTCTGATTGTTCCACAAGCTCGGAATCCTTATTTGGAAGATCAACCGTCGATGCATAACTGGTGAAAAAAATTGTCAAAAAATATGGCGTGTGAATCCTTATTCACTACTGACTGCAACATATCCGTAACGACTTGAGATCCAAGTGGCAGCTTCCTGTTTTCATCCTTACCACAGTAAATTGAAAAGCCGTATGGATAGCCATCAGCACTGCACATCATCCACGTCTTTTAACCAAATCTGACAGGTTTATTTCGTATGAACTGCTTAGCACTATGATGGCCATGATCAGGATCATTGATTCATCAGTGCTCAGAATCAGAATTCATGAAAATACCGTTTTTGACAATTCTCTCTCTGAGCATATCAAGCAAGGGTAAAATTTTTGCCATTTATGGTTTTTGCCAGATTATTGTTATCTGCAACATGTAAATACTTCTTGATGGATATGAACTTTTCCCAGCTCCCTGCTCATAGCGTTAGGAAATATCGGTTTAGCTAAGTCATCACTTGTCGACCAATAGTCATTCTCAGAGGGCACAATATGATATCCACTTATCAGAACTAATCCCAAAAACTTTGTCATATCTTCCTCATAAGTACAGAAAATCCTTGTCGTTTTTATCACGCTGAGCATACAAATTCGTTTGTGCGGTCAGATGACTAATGATCTCCTCCGGGAAGAACAGCTTATATACCTCAAACATTCTTTTTCCGAATGAGCTTCACAATCGTCTGCCGGAACAGAGTGTAGATCAAATGATAGATTTTCCCTTTTACGCCATCTTCCTTTTTCTCCTGAAGTTTTCGACCTCTTCGTCTTCATTTTTATGAACTTCAAGCTCTCCACTAATTCTCTTCAGGCATACCCTTCTCTATCAAGAGCATCGTCTTCATTTTTCTTCGTCACTATCAGCAGGCTGATCACCGGTAGAGGGAGGTGAAATGAAGACACCGATATCTTCAGAATGTGATTGAGTAACTGCTTCAGCAGCATCACCTAGGAATCGATAGTGCATTCGAGGGGTATTCGCCCTGGAGAGGAGAGTAAATATACAAGAAAACACTCAGATTATTGCATCAAAACAGCTAAGGAATAATTTATGAACCTTATATTTTCCAGTAAGAAATATGTTGTATCATATAATAGAAATGCGCATGAAGTGCAGATTTTATTCATATCAAAAATTGTGATCTGAATGAAAAAAATGAATATAAACGACATCAAAAACAAGGAACGATGACGACGACGACGACGACAACAACATCAACATCATCAACATACTATAAAAACAACAACAGCAACAAGATGATGATAATGACGATGTTAATAATGATGGTGGTGGTGGTTTGTCAAAAAGATGATGATGATATAACACCCATATAACGATAAATGATTATATAATGATGAAGATGATGACGACGACGATAACAACAAAAACAACAATAATAATAATGATGATGATGATTTTTGATAATGATAATATGAATAAAAAAATGTAAACACCCACCCATAAAAGCTTCTACTATCCATGGATAGCAGCCCTTATGATGAAAATTCCTGGTGCTGTCTCAACAGATACTGGGGCTGGGCTCAAACTGTCTGCTATGCACATAACACTTCTGATGTTGAGTCCACAGAACTAAACTTGTCGTGTCAGTCTCAGCAGAGATATTGAGTAAATCAGGGCATCCAGCATTACCCAAGTGTCCAGCGTTACCATTTTGGGAATATTTTACAAAAATATTTACAGTGATGTTATTATTACTAAAAATTATAATAGATTACAATATGTTATCGAAGAAGAAGTATTCAGGGTGTATATGAAATGCATAAAATAATAAAATATGAATTTTTCTCTTATTGAAATAAATTCTTTATTTCGGGTCACTAATTTACAAAAAATCTTATAGAACGTAAGTCAAAAAAAATAAAGGAAAAATTTCACAATTTTTTTTTGCTTTCATCATCTATAATGATTAATTATATATAAAAAATTAGACATAACATGATAAACCCATTATATTTGAATATGTAAAGCTAGGAATGTAAAGGAAAGCATGTTTCCAAAATGAGACGTTAAACCTAAACTCAATGCCATGGAAACCTACGGCCAATACCACCCTGATTTCACTGATAATCGCTAAATTAAAATTAAGGTCTGGTAGGCGACTACTTACCAAACTTCAATGCATATCGGCAGATTCCTCTTGAAATTTTGCATAGGAGAAAATGGACTTACATATGCACCTTATAGGAACAAGCTTTTTCAAATATATGTAGCTCATAAAGCACATTATATATATATATATATATATATATACTATATATATATATATATATATTATATATATATATATATATATATATAATATATATATCTTTCTCTTTCTTAAAGAGTCGATATGATGTAAAGCTGTTTTACCTTATAAAGCAAAATTTAATATTGTACGCTATACCTCTTGCAAACTTTTTTTCGTTGTTTGTCATTAAATGTAACTTTGGGGCAAGTTTATTGGAGTTACTATGAAGAATATAATGCATAAAGAGAGAAACGAATTGCTTTGCCAGTGTTTTGTTTTCTTAAGTACCTCTTATTTGCACAGAGTTGGGAATTTTCCGTGTCTTTTTTACTGGTTTGTATATACAAACACACTACGCACGCATATATAAATAAATCGTGTAACTGTTTAAAGTAAAAAAATACGCTGGACGGTCGTATGTTTTACAAGTAACTTCAGTACTTCAATGGTTGTTCAGAAATGCCGTTAGAATATTCATAACGAGTCCAGTACGTGAAGGATACATTTATTTGTGACATTGGTGTCGCTCATAATGAACAATCTGGGATGAGACAAAAAATGTCATTACAATTTGGAGCTCATGTAATTATTGGGGTACTTCACGAGTCGCACTGTAGACAGTACTGTACTTGCTTGCAACGCGTCTGTTAGCCTTACTGCTTTATTTATTCATTTTGGCTAGAGTTAAAAAGAAAAAGGGCCCAAAATGATAAGATAAAGTTTAAAAGCCCTACCTACTTGTAAGGCTATTACCTGTGAGCTTGTTTTCATCAGTACTGATTTTATTAGTTGATAATCAATTCATACATCAGTAAAATATATATATCGCTGCAAGTTGCATTCATTATTGATGGGCCTTATATGTAACTTTATCGTACATCCTATCGCAAAGATCTGAGCGAACTGTTCGTCTCCTTCAGTTTCGAAGTTTAAATTAATTCTCAAAGATAAGGTATACCAAGTCACCTAGTCTTTGAAGTTTAATAACGAACCAGATTGGACTATTTCGATCTCTCAGCTCTCGCTCTCTGCTCTC
Source organism: Macrobrachium rosenbergii (assembly GCA_039081455.1). Taxonomy (NCBI): domain Eukaryota; kingdom Metazoa; phylum Arthropoda; class Malacostraca; order Decapoda; family Palaemonidae; genus Macrobrachium; species Macrobrachium rosenbergii. Next base: position 5,697,611 of record JANJGK010000029.1, on the reverse strand, counting down.
TCTCTCTCTCTCTCTCTCTCGCTCTCTCTCTCGCTCTCTCCTCTCTCTGCTCTCTCTCTCTCTCTCTCTCTCGCTGAATGATCAAAGTTGTATCAGTCATCTAGGAAAACAGGAGACCATGTGATATTCGGAAACACGATGCAATTGCGACCATCTCTCTCTCTCTCCTCTCTCGCTGAATGAATCAAATGCTTGTATCAGTCATCTAGGAAACAGAATCAGTGATATTCGGAAACACGATGCATTTTCGACCATCTCTCTCTCTCTCGTCTCTCTCCTCTCGCTGAATGATCAAATGTTGTGTATCAGTCCATTAAGGAAACAGAATGCAGTGATATTCGGAAACACGATGCAATTTCGACGCATCCTCTCTCTCTCTCTCTCTCTCGCTGAATGAATCAAATGTTGTACTCAGTCATTCTTAGGAAACAGAATCAGTGATATTCGGAAACACGATGCAATTTCGACCACTCTCTCTCTCTCTGCTCTCTCTCTCTCTCTCTCGTAAATGATCGCAGGTCGTGCTAGCCATTTCGGAAAGCAGAATAAATATTTTTAAATGTCAGTATTTCGACCAAACTCTCTCTCTCTCTCTCTCGCTCTCTCTCTCTCTCTACTCTCTCTCTCTCTCTCTCTCTCTCTCTCTCTCTCTCTCTCGTAACATATGAGGCAAGAAGAACCGTTATGTACATAACGCAGTTATAAAAGCGTTGTCGTGAACTCACTTTGAAGCCATCTTGTATATTCGTACTATATTATCACAACAAGCACTTGGCACCTGTCTCGATTTACACGGTAGAAACTTGCAAATCCCATTAACAAGGAAACCATAATCTTCTTCACTTGAGAATAGCACAGGATAAAGCTTGAAGTCATTTTACGTTATAAACTTTAAGCTGAAAGTTGTAGGCCAAAATAATATCAAGTAGCTTATGTTTGACGCGCGACAAACAGTATTTCGTAGAATGAGATATTTTCCCATTTTTTTTTTGTCTGAAAAATCGCTATGATTATAGTATTGTAAGAATGTGAGTTCAGTTTTACATTTTTTTTTTATCTTAGAAGATCATAAACTGTCATGACCTAAAACTTATCATTTCAGTATGAAGCCACACTGACCGTTAACACTCCGACACATAGCGACCAAACTTTTAAAACCTGTTGATGTTATTAGTGCCTGTGTGTTCCTATGTAGGGTGGCTTTTGTAACCACAGATAATTTTCCGCTTCCATATTTGTTGTTTCGTTATTATTAGAATTTAGAATTTGCTTTTTAAAAGAACTACCAACAGATTATTATTTAGTTGCTACCTACTATTTTCCCATTAATTTTTGTTTATTTCCAGTACGTATTAAATTTCCACTACAGCAGTGTGTACTTACTTGGCGAAAACGTATCCTGTGAGGTGTTTATTAGTTTTTTACGTACTATCTCGTCTTTTTTTATCAACATGGTGTCCTTTTTTCGCAGCAAAATGCGAGATACGACACCAGTTTAGTTTTCCACTCAGATGGAGAAAAAGGAAACTCTTAATTTTGTAACACAGTTGGGGAATTCCTAAAACATCTCATATTTAAAATTATAAAATATGAAACCTTCTTGCTCTGTAGTAGAATGTTAAGTACATTGCCACGGATAAGCAGATTTGTTGAAAAAGAAATGGTCCAAGTTCACATCAAACTGCGGAACTACTGTAAAACGCATGATAACCTACTGCAGTAGTGTTTGGGTGGATCGATTCACTGAACAA
>JANJGK010000029.1:5623078-5693260 GCA_039081455.1 Macrobrachium rosenbergii | reverse complement strand
CTCCTCAGCCTCATCGATTCAGACTGGTTCTCATCGCCTTGGCCCCGGGGGAATATCCCTGACCTCGGAAAGACCGAGGCTTTGGCGCTTCAGTTAACAAAAGGAAGTGGCCGGGGAGAGGGAGAGGATTTTGTACATTGGCTAAATAGCCTTAATGGCTTCATAAATCGCCACATGTATCGTTTATTTCGTAGGTGTATGTTAATAATGAAATGATAATCGAGGAATTTTATCACGTAATACATATAGATTGCATATACTTAGACAAAACAGGACTGGATTTCCATCAATCTTGTTCGTAGATGCCCAGAATTATTGATTGGTATAATTATAGAGATTCGGTATCACACAAACAAGTATATATACCGTATATATACATATATGCATATATATATATATATATAAATATATATATATATATATATATATATATATATATATATATATATTTATATATATATATATATATATATATATATATATATATATATATATATATATATCTCAGTGAAGGCACATTTAGTCTTTGAAAAAAAGTAAATTTATTCAGGAATGAAATGAATTTTTACCCTGCTTACAGACGTTCGCTCTCTTGTACTGAGTTACACAGACAGACTGAATATGACTGGTACCTTTAGTAATTTAAACTTCTGAATGACAAATAATTCATGCATAGCAGTAACAAGACTGGATAAAGTGAAATTGAAAACGGTCTATTTATTTAGAAGCTTTTATTTTTCTTAACATCATGATTTCTCTCTTGGTTGTAGTTAGGTTTTACAATAATTTAAAAGTTAAACTGGAGACCGAGAGGTAAACTTGCATAGAAACAAAAGATTTTCCGTGCACACTTCAATTGTGAAGGCCTAATCCCCACAGATCACGAGGGATCTTTTTTTTTTTTTTTTTAAGTGGTTTTGAAAACATCATGGGATACGGACCCAAAACCCACAGAAGAAAAAGAGCCACGTGGGATTTTTGGAGGCTCGGTATTTCATGCATGATTTTGTAAATACTGTACTTATTTAGCCATTCATTTTAACCCTTTAATGGCTAGGTGCACTTTATGATAATAAAACCAAAAATCTTAATTTTATTATTTCCTTTATCGTTTTTTAATGTGTTCCCCAAAAAGGGAACGTTGGAACTTAGGGGATACAATCTTGGTATAAAAAATAAAAATCGCTCCTTTTACAAAAATAACAAAAACTGTCTGTTTTTTTTAGTGTAAATCTTACAGTATAACATTATTGTAATGACAGTTTCATTAATATTAATTACTTTACTGTTTATTTGATTCTTTGAGAAACAGTTGAACTTACTTCTTGTGGAATCTGATGCTACACTTCCTACGAACCTTTTTTTCACACTTTTGCAATTCAGGCGTGTGTTTTCCGTACAGACATAGCACCTACCTTGAGAGCATTGCTCAAGAAAGTGATTTGTCCTATCATACCGTACTGCCCTTGGTACAGATGATATTGGCCCTCCTTGTCTGCTTATGGCTGTTTGGATTGTTGCCAGCGTACGGGCTATTTCACGTGTAAAATCCTTATTGGTTACGTGGGAGTCAGGGTTCACATGCTGGTAGAGTCTGTAGCCAGCTACAATGGAGAGATTCAGTAGTTGTGAGAATATATATTCACCACCATTTCTTTGATCGCAGCCTTGGTCTGTAGGTTGACAACATTTTGTCGCATACGTCTACCCCACCCATTCCTTTATTATACATACTTATTAGATATGGCTGTTTCCTCTGTCCTTTTTCCTTCATTCTTCACCCGTCTATTAACTTTCTGGCAACTGTAACAATACTGTTATCATCTGGCAACTGTAACAATACTGTTATCATTCCATTTTGCACACAAGACTGTATCATCTGATCTGTAGTCGTAAGAACCTCTCTCTTTTTTCTCAGTTTCTTTATTTGGCAAAAGAGGACATTTTCTTGCAGGGGTTTCTCTGATTGTTCCACAAGCTCGGAATCCTTATTTGGAAGATCAACCGTCGATGCATAACTGGTGAAAAAATTGTCAAAAAATATGTCGTGTGAATCCTTATTCACTACTGACTGCAACATATCCGTAACGACTTGAGATCCAAGTGGCAGCTTCCTGTTTTCATCCTTACCACAGTAAATTGAAAAGCCGTATGGATAGCCATCAGCACTGCACATCATCCACGTCTTTTAACCAAATCTGACAGGTTTATTTCGTATGAACTGCTTAGCACTATGATGGCCATGATCAGGGATCATTGATTCATCAATGCTCAGAAATTCATGAAAAATACCGTTTTTGACAATTCTCTCTGAGCATATCAAGCAGGGGTAAAATTTTTGCCATTTATGGTTTTGCCAGATTATTGTTATCTGCAACATGTAAATACTTCTTGATGGATATGAACTTTTCTCAGCTTCCCTGCTCATAGCGTTAGGAAATATCGGTTTAGCTAAGTCATCACTTGTCGACCAATAGTCATTCTCAGAGGGCACAATATGATATCCACTTATCAGAACTAATCCCAAAAACTTTGTCATATCTTCCTCATAAGTACAGAAATCCTTGTCGTTTTTATCACGCTGAGCATACAAATTCGTTTGTGCGGTCAGATGACTAATGATCTCCTCCGGGAAGAACAGCTTATATACCTCAAACATTCTTTTTCCGAATGAGCTTCACAATCGTCTGCCGGAACAGAGTGTAGATCAAATGATAGATTTTCCCTTTTACGCCATCTTCCTTTTTCTCTGAAGTTTTCGACCTCTTCGTCTTCATTTTTATGAACTTCAAGCTCTCCACTAATCTCTTCAGGCATACCTTCTCTATCAAGAGCATCGTCTTCATTTTCTTCGTCACTATCAGCAGGCTGATCACCGGTAGAGGGAGGTGAAATGAAGACACCGATATCTTCAGAATGTGATTGAGTAACTGCTTCAGCAGCATCACCTAGGAATCGATAGTGCATTCGAGGGGTATTCGCCCTGGAGAGGAGAGTAAATATACAAGAAAACATTCAGATTATTGCATCAAAACAGCTAAGGAATAATTTTATGAACCTTATATTTTCCAGTAAGAAATATGTTGTATCATATAATAGAAATGCGCATGAAGTGCAGATTTATTCATATAAAAAATTGTGATCTGAATGAAAAAATGAATATAAACGACATCAAAAACAAGGAACGATGACGACGACGACGACGACAACAACATCAACATCATCAACAACTATAAAAACAACAACAGCAACAAGATGATGATAATGATGTTAATAATGATGGTGGTGGTGGTTGTCAAAAAGATGATGATGATATAACACCCATATAACGATAAATGATTATATAATGATGAAGATGATGACGACGACGATAACAACAAAAACAACAATAATAATAATGATGATGATGATTTTGATAATGATAATATGAATAAAAAAATGTAAACACCCACCCATAAAAGCTTCTACTATCCATGGATAGCAGCCCTATGATGAAATTCCTGGTGCTGTCTCAACAGATACTGGGCTGGGCTCAAACTGTCTGCTATGCACATAACACTTCTGATGTTGAGTCCACAGAACTAAACTTGTCGTGTCAGTCTCAGCAGAGATATTGAGTAAATCAGGGCATCCAGCATACCCAAGTGTCCAGCGTTACCATTTTGGGAATATTTTACAAAATATTTACAGTGATGTTATTATTATAAAAATTATAATAGATACAATATTTTATCGAAGAAGAAGTATTCAGGGTGTATATGAAATGCATAAAATAATAAAATATGAATTTTTTCTTATTGAAATAAAATCTTTATTTCGGGTCACTAATTTACAAAAAATCTTATAGAACGTAAGTCAAAAAATAAAGGAAAAATTTCACAATTTTTTTTGTTTCATCATCTATAATGATTAATTATATATAAAAAATTAGACATAACATGATAAACCCATTATATTTGAATATGTAAAGCTAGGAATGTAAAGGAAAGCCATGTTTCCAAAATGAGACGTTAAACCTAAACTCAATGCCATGGAAACCTACGGCCAATACCACCCTGATTTCACTGATAATCGCTAAATTAAAATTAAGGTCTGGAAGGCGACTACTTACCAAACTTCAATGCATATCGGCAGATTCCTCTTGAAATTTTGCATAGGAGAAAATGGACTTACATATGCACTTATAGGAACAAGCTTTTTCAAATATATGTAGCCTCATAAAGCACATTATATATATATATATATATATATATATATATATATATATATATATATATATATCTTTCTCTTTCTTAAAGAGTCGATATGATGTAAAGCTGTTTTACCTTATAAAGCAAAATTTAATATTGTACGCTATACCTCTTGCAAATTTTTTCGTTGTTTGTCATTAAATGTAACTTTGGGGCAAGTTTATTGGAGTTACTATGAAGAATATAATGCATAAAGAGAGAAACGAATTGCTTTGCCAGTGTTTTTGTTTTCTTAAAGTACCTCTTATTTCAACAGAGTTGGAATTTTCCGTGTCTTTTTACTGGTTTGTATATACAAACACATACGCACGCATATATAAATAAATCGTGTAACTGTTTAAAGTAAAAAAATACCTGGACGGTCGTAATGTTTTTACAAGTAACTTCAATGTTTGTTCAGAAATGCCGTAGAGTATTCATAACGAGTCCAGTACGTGAAGGATACATTTATTTGTGACATTGGTGTCTCTCATAATGAACAATCTGGATGATGAGAAAAAAATTACATTACAATTTGAGCTCATTAATTATTGGGTACTTCACGAGTCGCACTGTAGACAGTACTGTACTTTGCAACGCGTCTGTTAGCCTTACTGCTTTATTTATTAATTTTGGCTAGAGTTAAAAAGAAAAAGGGCCCAAAATGATAAAGAATAAAAAGCCCTACGTTGTAAGGCTATTACCTGTGACTTGTTTTCATTAGTATTGATTTTATTAGTTGATAATCAAATCATACATCGTAAATATATATCGCAGCAAGTTGCATTCATTATTGATGGGCCTTAATATGTAACTTTATCGTACATCCTATCGCAAAGATCTGAGCGAACTTTTCGTCTCCTTCAGTTTCGAAAGTTAAAATTAATTCTCAAAGATAAGGTATACCAAGTCACCTAGTCTTTGAAGTTTAATAAAGAACCAGATGGAAACTTTTTCGATCTCTCCCTCTCTCTCTCTCTCTCTCTCTCTCATCTCTCTCTCTCTCTCTCTCTCTCTCTCTCTCTCTCTCTCGCTGAATGATCAAAAGTTGTATCAGTTATCAGTCATTTAGGAAACAGAACCAGTGATATCGGAAACACGATGCAATTTCGACCATCTCTCTCTCTCTCTCTCTCGCTGAATGGATCAAATGTTGTATCAGTCATTTAGGAAACAGAATCAGTGATATTCGGAAACACGATGCAATTTCGACCAACTCTCTCTCTCTCTCTCTCTCTCTCTCTCTCTCTCTCTCTCTCTCTCTCTCTCTCTCTCTCTCTCTCTCTCTCGTAAATGATCGCAGGTCGTGCTAGCCATTCGAAAGCAGAATAAATATTTTTAAATGTCAGTATTTCGACCAACTCTCTCTCTCTCTCATCTCTCTCTCTCTCTCTCTCTCTCTCTCTCTCTCTCTCTCTCTCTCTCTCTCTCTCTCTCTCTCTCTCGTAAAAATATGAGGCAAGAAGAACCGTTATGTAATAACGCAGTTATAAAAGCGTTGTCGTGACTCACTTTGAAGCCATCTTGTATATTCGTAATATATTATCAAACAAGCACTGGCACCTGTTCTCATTTACACGGTAGAAACTTGCAAATCCCATTAAGAAGGAAACCATAATCTTCTTCACTTGAGAATAGCACAGGATAAGCTTGAAGTCATTTTACGTTATAAACTTTAAGGTGAATGTTGTAGGCCAAAATAATATCAAGTAGCTTATGTTTGACGCGCGACAAACAGTATTTCGTAGAATGAGATATTTTCCCATTTTTTTTGTCTGAAAATCGCTATGATTATAGTATTGTAAGAATGTGAGTTCAGTTTTACCATTTTTTTTTATCTTAGAAGATTCATAAACTGTCATGACCTAAAACTTATCATTTTCAGTATGAAGCCACACTGACCGTTAACACCCCGACATATAGCGACAAACTTTTAAACCTGTTGATGTTATTAGTGCCTGTGTGTTCCTATGTAGGGTGGCTTTTGTAACCACAGATAATTTCCGCTTCCATATTTGTTGTTTCGTTATTATTAGAATTTAGAATTTGCTTTTTAAAAGAACTACCAACAGATTATTATTTAGTTGCTACCTACTATTTTCCCATTAATTTTTGTTTATTTCCAGTACGTATTAAATTTCCACTACAGCAGTGTGTACTTACTTGGGCGAAAACGTATCCTGTGAGGTGTTTATTAGTTTTTTACGTACTATCTCGTCTTTTTTTATCAACATGGTGTCCTTTTTTCGCAGCAAAATGCGAGATACGACACCAGTTTAGTTTTCCACTCAGATGGAGAAAAAGGAAACTCTTAATTTTGTAACACAGTTGGGGAATTCTAAAACATCTCATATTTAAAATTATAAAATATGAAACCTTCTTGCTCTGTAGTAGAATGTTAAGTACATTGCCACTGATAAGCAAATTTGTTGAAAAAGAAATGGTCCAGTTCACAGCAAACTGCGGAACTACTGTAAAACGCATGATAACTACTGCAGTAGTGTTTGGGTGGATCGATTCACTGAACAAATTAGCTGCCATTTGCGTCAACATTACGAGGAGATTATTGAAATGATGGCAGTAGCTGTGAGTTATGTAGACTGGTATTTTTTTTCTTTAGGTGCATCTCTATATATATCTGTATTTATAAAGTTTGAAGTAACAATATGCCATCAAGGTAGGTAAACTCCCTAGACTTTAATTTGTCCTTGAAAGTCTGAGCTCCATATATATATATATATATATATATATATATATATATATATATATATATATATATATATATATATATATATATATATATATATATATATATATATATATATATATATTTATTTATATAAGGAGGAACAGGATAGCCAGAAGACGTGGTAAAATTCCAGACATTATTATTTCTTAGAAATTAACAGAGGCACAGCCGAGCTTTCGGGAATACGTAACTTTTCCCATCATCAGGGTCACTTATCTATGGAGTTACATAAAAAATAAAAAAGAAACGGTAAGAAAACTATACCGATTGACTAAATCTAAAAGTATTAAAACAGTTATATATAATTGACAAAACTTGAAAATACATAATAATATAAAGTAAAAAAAAAAGGAACATAAAGACCTAAGTTAACCAAGCAATAAGAAATCACGTACCAAACAGAAATCGTCAAATAAAATCACTGAGAAGATAGATACTGAGAGAGAGAGAGAGAAAAAAAAATGAATATTCAAAATGATAAAAACAATTGATAATGTAGTACAAAATACTGGAGAACCTACTGTTCATGTCGTAGTTAAATGACAACTGGGCGAGTTAGAAGACTGCAAATGGAAGAGGGTGAAATGGTGTGAGGAAAAAACTAAAAAGAAAAAAGCAAACTGTGCAATGAACAATGGAACAGAGTGGTTTGGCTATTGAGTGTTGGTGATTGTTGTTTAATATGGAGGGACTCTAAAAAGGGAAGCGAATGGCTATTTTTTGTTTGTCCAAGTATTTGAAAATCACTGTATTGTATGTGATGGTGGCAAGATATAGCATGAAGTCTAATGGCACTATTTTCTTTTTTGCTTAAAGCTAAGCCTGTACGGTGGCTGACACCCCTATGAGAGTCGATGCGCACCTTAAGTAGGCGCTTGGTACATCCCACATAACGTCCCAAAATTACATTTTGAGCAATTAAACTTGTAAACAATGCAGGTACGCATCAACTCCGGGAGGGTGTCTTTCACGCGGAACATATATATATTATATATATATATATATATATATATATATATATATATATATAATATATATATATATATATATATATATATATATATATATATATATATATATAAATGTGCCCATTTATGACCGCACAATAAGATAATTCTCCATCAAAATATGGAGCTCAGACTTTCAAGAACAAAATAAAGTCTTGGAAGTTTATATATTATATATATATATATATATATAATATATATATATATATATACATATATTATATATATATATATATATATATATATATATATATATATATATATTTATATTTATATATGCGTGTGTGCATGTGTAATTGCAATAAAGGTTCATAAACTATACTAATGCGGCAACGTTTATAATTACTTTCTCGAGGTCAAAAGTCAAGAGAAGTCTCTGGCGATACTGTTGTAGACCACTGGACCTATTCTATTTAAAGCAAATAAGAAACGCAGAAACTATAAGGAATGTTATATTAGTTTATGTTATAGTCAGAAATAAATAACATAGCGAATTACATAAACGCTTAGAAATGTCGGTTTTTGGATCGTAAACTAGCTCTGTGATCGCTGGTGAACGGAAGAGAGCTGCAGTAAATGATCACTATGAATACTCCACTGATATATTGAGATTTTTTGCCGCGCTTTTCAGGCAGCAGTGCCTCTTATCCTTTTAGCACTTATGCGCTGTGTTGCTGTAACTCCAGACTCTCTATTTTGTGAAAAGCTATGGACAGTATTTATATTACAGAGTAAATTGTATATTTATGGACCATTGAACTAATATATATCATCTTAATTTTAGCCTTCGAGTGAATCTGACATTTCAAGACCTGGAGTTCTTTCAGGCTTTTTTGTGCTTGTCCTTTGACATCATTATTCTGAGGTAATTTCTTTGTTCCCTTTGACAGTGACATCGAATCCCTTTTGAATATACCTGTACCAAGTATTTCAAGACCATTATATTAAATATTAGTGGTAGGGAAATATAGTAATTCTGTTGCACTGAAAAGGACACAATGTGGGAGCAGTTACCAATTGTGATCTCGTTTTTTGGAAGCTATGTGAATTAATGGGGAGATGAGATACGATCAGTTACTGCTAATGAATGCACTATATGAAAACTGACCCGTTTTCGTGCATGAAACTCCGCCGAGTGTTATTGAGCCCAATCATGACCATATTGGAGAATGCAAATCAAATTCCGCTCACTGCTCATTCGCAAATGAATTGCCTGTTTGCCCACGTCATTCAGTCCTATCTTTATCATTCTGACTTGACCTACAAGCGCCCACACATGATATTTTTGTGAACCCCTTCTCATGCCTTTTGATGGCCGTTGTATACTCGTATATGGCCCTCAAACAGGAAGAAACCCTTCTTTACAATGTGACTGTCCCGTATTTACTTCTTGTCATTCGGTATGTGTTTGGCTTTTGGATTCCAGAATTGTTGGCAGTCTAATCCTCTTACCGGGAGGGGAAGAAAGTATGTGTTGGTGCTGGTGGGGCGGGATTACGTACATGGATGAGATATTGCTGGAAATTGTTGATCTGCTCTCGAAAGAAGGTGGTTTATAAGACTTATGGAAGACTGAGTCAGGAAACAGCCTAAGGTATCAGAGCTATAAGGCCAACTGTACAGACTTAATCAGGGGTTGACAACCTCGAGTACGTGTGGGAGGAGAATGACAGGTGTTGCAGAGAGAGAGACAACAATAGAATAATGACCGGATAGGACATGACTATCCAAGTCTGGATTGAATATAGTATCCAGTGTATCTTAAGCTTGGGTGCTAGCACCGCCGGGGGGTGCTAAAATCAATTTAGGGGGGTGCTGGAAATGCAGTACAAATGAAAAATGAAAACTACCTCAAAATCAAAATATAATAATAATAATTATTATTATTATTGTTATTATTATTATTATTTTATTTAATTTATAAATATATAAATATATATAAATATATAATTATTATTATTTTATTAATTTATAAATATATATATATATATGTATATATTCACACATACATTTTTATATATATATATATATATATATATATATATATATATATATGTGTGTGTGTGTGTGTGTGTGTGATCCCAGTAACCAGATATATAGGGGGTGCTGGACTGGTGAAGTCTTACTACGGGGGTTGCTGAGGTCAGAAAAGGTTAAGAAACACTGGAATATACATCAAGAAAAGTGAGTGTTGGCAGTTATTTCCTCCTTTAGGTTTTAAAGCAGAAATCATGGGAGAATCTCTGACTGTGATACTTAAATATATTACCAGAACTAAAAAAAGCTGCATATATTGAAGTTGTGAAAAATTTTGATAGGTATATTTTGTAACTTGTGAATCAGTGACACCAACTCCTGAATTCAGTGGTTTGAAAATAAGTGATAAATATTTCTTCAAATAACGAATCACGGTCATTACCACATATGCTTCTTTCACTTAGCCACTGATGGATGTAGGTGAATATGCGAATATACAGTATGATAAAGACACGAGATATGTGTTAGTAGATCTCCGATTTTAAAAGTATTATTATGAAAAACAGATTTTGGTTGTTGAACATTTCGCTTTTAGGTAAATTAGACAAAAATAAAAGTATTTAAAAAAACCAAATAATAGATTTTGAAACACTGATTTCGATTCAAATGGTAGGCTAGATAACTCCACTCCCCCCCCCCTCTCTCTCTCTCTCTCTCTCTCTCTCTCTCTCTCCTCTCTCTCTCTCTCCTCTCTCTCTCTCTCTCTCTCTCTCTCTCTCTCTCCTTGAATAGAGCTAAGCCTTGACGAGAAAGTTCCAGTTTGTAAGTGAATTAGGCGAAGTCTGGTTTGGTAACAGATGTTTTCATCGAAGCACTGATTAAGCAATCATTCATTCTGAGTTAGAGGAGAAAGTGGGTGAGGTTAATCAAGTTATTTAACCATAAAAACTTTATTTACAAATTGTAAAGTTAATACAATAATAAAGAAAGTAATTGTCCCCTTTTAAGTATTTATACGTTAATAAATACTTTCCTTTTCAACAGAATTACAGTCTAATATGAATGAGGGGTTGATATAAAAATAACGGGGCCATTAATTTCAATTTCCCATAAAAAATATATATTTCACTAGGCGTAAGGATAATGTTTTATGAAAGCCGACTATTTCAAAGCTAAAGGCCTCAGAACTATTACAAAATATATTCAGCTTTCTATTCAGAATACTTTTTGTCCGGTTTGCGATTTGGAAACATACCAAAGGGAAATAATAAAAAAGGTTTTCGGTCCGAGTAGCCGTTTGTGTTATTTAGTTTTTCTTTTTTTCAGCGAAACACGAAATCCTAAAGCCTGCGCACCGGAAGACAGCTGCTTCAAGCCATACCCAAAATTCAGGTTTTATAAGTTAAGCAAACGTCTATACAGAAAATGTGTTGGAGCTTTACTTTGTTTATGTATGTCAGTGAGGGGCGTGTGTTATTTGTGTGTGTGGGTTGGTGGGTGGGTGGGTGTGTTGTGGAAGTCGAATCAAGGACTTGGAAATCAAAAGCTGTCAGTTAAAACTATTGAGAACATTTTCCAATTTCGGTTAAGAAACGCCCCACTGAATTCGGGCCATCGACATATCCCAGCATCAACCAACCATTCAGGAGTTACTACGACAAGCATTGCTCAAAGAGAATGGGAACAGATATATATATATATATATATATATATATATATATATATATATATATTATAATATATATATATATATAATTTGAAAAGACAGCTACCACTTTTTTCCTAAAACCTCAGCAGTATATGATTTTACTAAAATTTGAAAGTCTACATAATTTCCTAGATAGAAAACAGGTACTAACCAGCGCACCTTCAATTAATAAATAACGAGAGAGAGAGTATTATATATTATACATCTATACATAATATATATATATGTATAGATGTATAATATATAATACTCTCTCTCTCTCTCTCTCTCTCTCTCTCTCTCTCTCTCTCTCTCTCTCTCTCTCTCTCTCTCTCTCTCTCGTTATTTATTAATTGAAGGTGCACTGGTTAGTACACCTGTTCTCCATCAAGGAAATTATGTAGACTTCAAATTTTAGTAAAATCACATATTGCAAATGAACAATTGCTGAAGTTTTAAGGAAAAAAGTGGTAGCTGTCTTTAAAAAAGTATATATATACACATACATACATACATACATACACACACACACACACACACACACACACACACACACACAGACTAGCTGACCAACTTGGCCACTGCTTGAGAAAACTCTGAATGACAACTGATAAACTCTCTCTCTCTCTCTCTCTCTCTCTCTCTCTCTCTCTCTCTCTCTCTCTCTCTCTCTCTCTCTCTCTCTCTTTCCTGTTAAGATAGTTGCTTCAGTTACATTGCCCAGCATTTTTGACATTTATATTTCACTCTTTCTCACCCACCCCCCCATTTCTATTGGGGCTGAACTTGGACTTGAAGGCAACGGGAGCATCAATATTCATCTCAGTGACCTTGAAAACTATGGATTAACCACTAATATCTGTCATTTTCAGTTATTTTCACATGTCATTCTCTTCCCACCCATTCTTACCCCCACCCCTTCCTGCCGGGGCTGAACTTGTGCTTAAGGGCATCGGGAGTGTTAGTATTCATCTCAGCAACCACGAAAACTATGGATTAGACACTAAAATCTCTCATTTTCAGTTATTTTTTACATGTCATCCCCTTCCCACCCCTTCTCAACCCTTTCCTTTCTCGGCTGAACTTGGACTTAAAGGGCATTGGGAGTGTCACTATTTATCTTAGCAACCTTTAAAACTATGGATTAGACCCTGATATCTGCCCTTTTCAGTTATTTTTACATGTTGCCCCCTTCCCACCCCTTCTCACCCCCCTTCCTATCGGGGCTAAACTTGGACTTGAAAGGCATTGGGAGTGTCACTATTCATCTCAGTGACCTCGAAAACTATGGATACACTAAAATGTGTCATTCTCGGTTATTTTTACATGTCACCCCCTTCCCACACTCTCCCTTAGGTGCCAGTGATGTCTTACCCACACAGTGTTCTTTTCGAGTTAGTAAGTCATATGTATACCAAGTTGGGTTGAAATTTCTCAATGCATTTCAGTGTGTATGTGGAACATACACATACATACATACATCCATTTTTATATATATAGATTGTCATCTCTACATATCCCAGTTTTTGTGACAGAATGGACAGCTAGATATGTTTCTTTCTCTAATTTGCATTCCACAGTGTCTTGTCGTTTCCTGAGATATTTTGCAAGTTCGAGTGTAGTAACATATGCACACAAGGGCCTGATTAATAGCTTAATGTTTTGGTACCAATCAAAATGCAGTAAAGTACAGAATAGAAATTGATCAAGTTTAGGACTAGAAATCAGAAAGTAATCAAATACCGAACTAGAAATTAGAAATTGATCAGGTATAGAACTAGAAATCAGAAAGTAATCAAGTACAGAACTAGAAATTAGAAATTTATCAGGTATAGAACTAGAAATCAGAATGCAATCAAGTAAAGAACTAGAAATTAGAAATTGATAATGTTTAGCACTAGGAATCAGAAAGTAATCAAATACCGAACTAGAAATTAGAAATTGATCAAGTTTAGTATTAGAAATCAGAAAGTAATCAGGTACAGAACTAGAAATTAGAAATTGATCAGGTATATAGCTAGAAATCAGAATGCAATCAAGTACAGAACTAGAAATTAGAAATTGATCAAGTTTAGTACTAGAAATCAGAAAGTAATCAAGTACAGAACTAGCAATTAGAAATTGATCAGGTATAGAACTAGAAATCAGAAAGTAATCAAGTACAGAACTAGAAATTAGAAACTGATTAGGTATAGAACTAGAAATCAGAAAGTAATCAAGTACAGAACTAGAAATTAGAAATTGATCAGGTATGTAACTAGAAATCAGAATGCAATCAAGTACAGAACTAGAAATTAGAAATTGATCAAGTTTAGTACTAGAAATCAGAAAGTAATCAAGTACAGAACTAGAAATTAGAAATTGATCAGGTATAGAACTAAAAATCAGAAAGTATTCAAGTACAGAACTAGAAATTAGAAATTGATCACGTTTAGTACTATAAATCAGAAAGTAATCAAGTACAGAACTAGAAATTAGAAATTGATCAAGTTTAGTACTAGAAATCAGAAAGTAATCAAGTACAGAACTAGAAATTAGAAATTAATCAAGTTTAGTACTAGAAATCAGAAAGTAATCAAGTACAGAACTAGAAATTAGAAATTGATCAAGTTTAGTACTAGAAATCAGAAAGTAATCAAGTACAGAACTAGAAATTAGAAATTGATCAAGTTTAGTACTAGAAATCAGAAAGTAATCAAGTACAGAACTAGAAATTAGAAATTAATCAAGTTTAGTACTAGAAATCAGAAAGTAATCAAGTACAGAACTAGAAATTAGAAATTGATCAAGTTTAGTACTAGAAATCAGAAAGTAATCAAGTACAGAACTAGAAATTAGAAATTGATGAAGTTTAGTACTAGAAATCAGAAAGTAATCAAGTACAGAACTAGAAATTAGAAATTGATCAAGTTTAGTACTAGAAATCAGAAAGTAATCAAGTACAGAACTAGAAATTAGAAATTGATCAGGTATAGAACTAGAAATCAGAAAGTAATCAAGTACAGAACTAGAAATTAGAAATTGATCAAGTTTAGAACTAGAAATCAGAAAGTAATCAAGTACAGAACTAGAAATTAGAAATTGATCAAGTTTAGTACTAGAAATCAGAAAGTAATCAAGTACAGAACTAGAAATTAGAAATTGATCAGGTATAGAACTAGAAATCAGAAAGTAATCGAGTACAGAACTAGAAATTAGAAATTGATCAAGTATTGAACTAAAATTCAGAAATAAATATAATACAGAACTGAAAATCACAAAGTCATCGCCTATAAACTAGTAAGCATAGACTCAACAGAAAGTCATGAAGCATCTTACTAAATTTAGAAATCAGTGTTATTAAGCTGACAGTAAGAAAGCAAAAGTGTATCAAGGCGAAACTAGAAATCGGAAATTAATCAAGTATAGAATTAGAAAATTATCAAACATCGCACTAGAAAACAGTTATGAAGCCTAGGCAAGAAAGCAGAAATGTATAAAGTTGAAAGTTGTCGAGTCAAGAACAAGGAAGGAAAAGCTGTCAAACCTGGGACTCAATATTCTTAGTAAAATTAACTCTGAATGTCTTTGCATTTATCTTATATATAAAAGTGAATGTTTGTATGTATGTTTGCAACTTTGTGCGCTATAGAAATCCGAAACGCTAGACCGATCTAGACATAATTTGGCACGTGGCCATCATATGAACCAACTTAGATAATAGGGTAGGTTTTAAACTCCTTCACCCCCTCCTTCCCTTTGTAACATGTGGTAAATAAACTGTATGGGTTTATCTGTATCAAGGTTTGGGTTTAGTGGGCATGTGTTTAGGTTTAGTGGGTGATTGTGTTTAGGTTTAGTGGGGGTGTTTCAGTTAAGTAGGGGGTGAGTTAGGGTTTAGTGGGGGTTAAATGGGACAGTCACCACAGTAATATCTGGATAAAATGGGCAGTCACCACAGTAATGCCTGGATAAATGGGACAGTCACCACAACATTACCGGGATAAATGGGGCAGTCAGCACAGTAATACCTGGATAAAAGGGACAGTCAGCACAGTAATACGAGTACCTGGATAAAAGGGACAGTCAGCTCAGTAATACCGGGATAAAAGGGACAGTCAGCACAGTAATACCTGGATAAAAGGGACAGTCAGCACAGTAATACCTGGATAAAAGGGGCAGTCAGCACAGTAATGCCTGGACAAAAGGGACAGTCACCACAGTAATACCTGGATAAAAGGGACAGTCAGCACAGTAATACCGGGATAAAAGGGACAGTCAGCACAGCAATACCTGGATAAAAAGGACAGTCAGCACAGTAATGCCTGGACAAAAGGGACAGTCAGCACAGTAATACCTGGTTAAAAGGGACAGTCAGCACAGTAATACCTGGATAAAATGGATAGTCAGCACAGTAATACCTGAAAAAATGGGACAGTCACCACAGCAATACCTGGATAAATGGGACAGTCAGCACAGTAATATCTGGATAAAAGGGACAGTCAGCACAGTAATACCTGGATAAAAGGGACAATCAGCACAATAATACCTGGATATATGGGACAGTCAGCACAGTACTACCTGGATAAATGGGACAGTCACCACAGTAATGCCTGGATAAGAGGGACAGTCAGCACAGTAATATCTGGCTAAAAGGGGCAGTCAGCAATGTAATACCTGAATAAGAGGGATAGTCAGCACAGTAATACCTGGATAAATGGGACACTCAGCACAGTAATACCTGGATAAATGGGACAGTCAGCATAGTAATATCTGGATAAAATGGACAGTCAGCAAAGTAATACCTGGATAAAAAGGGACAGTCACCACAGTAATATCTGGATAAATGGGACAGACAGCACAGTGATATCTGGATAAAAGGGGCAGTCAGCACAGTAATTCTTGAATAAAAGGGACAGCCAGCACAGTAATACCTGGACAAATGGGACAGTCAGCACAATAATATCTGGATAAAAGGAACAGTGAGCACAGTAATTCCTGGATAAATGTCAGCACAGTAATACCTGGATAAGAGGGACAGACAGCACAGTAATACCAGTATAAATGGAACAGTCACCATAGTAATACCTGGATAAATGGGACAGTCACCACAATAATATCTGGATAAAAGAACAGTCAGCACTGTAATACCTGGATAAGAGGGACAGTCAGCACAGTAATATCTGGAGATATGGGACAGTCACCACAGCAATACCTGGATAAATGGGACAGTCACCACAGTAATATCTGGATAAAAGGGGCAGTCAGCACAGTAATTCTTGGGTAAAAGGGACAGTCACCACAGTAATGCCTGAAAAAATGGGACAGTCACCACAATAATACCTGGATAAAAGGAACAGTCAGCACAGTAATACCTGGATAAGAGGGACAGTCAGCACAGTAATACCTGGATAAGAGGAACAGTCAGCACAGTAATACCTGGATAAAAGGGACAGTCAGCACAGTAATACCTGGATAAAAGGGACAGTCAGCACAGTAATATCTGGACAAAAGGAACAGTTAGCACAGTAATACCTGGATAAGAGGGACAGTCACCACTGTAATATCTGTGTAAAAGGGACAGTTGGCACAGTAATACCTGGATAAAAGGGACAGACAGCACAGTAATGCTTGGATATATGGTGCAGTCACCATAGTAATACCTGGATAAAAGGGACAGTCAGCAAAGTAATATCTGGATAAAAGGGATAGTCAGCACAGTAATACCTGGATAAAATGGACAGTCAGCACAGTAATACCCGGATAAATGGGACAGTCTGCACATTAATATTTGGATAAAAGGAACAGTCAGCACAGTGATACCTGGATAAGAGGGACAGTCAGCACAGTAATATCTGGATAAAAGGGACAGTGAGCACAGTAATTCCTGGATAAAAGGGACAGTCAGCACAAGGAGATGCAGGG
Organism: Macrobrachium rosenbergii; assembly: GCA_039081455.1. NCBI lineage: Eukaryota > Metazoa > Arthropoda > Malacostraca > Decapoda > Palaemonidae > Macrobrachium > Macrobrachium rosenbergii. The sequence continues at coordinate 5,675,707 of JANJGK010000029.1, read as the reverse complement.
AAAATTTTCTGAGTCCTTCAGAGTTTTCCCAGGCACCACTGGGTTGGTCAGATGGTTTTTACATATAATGTAGAGTGTTTTCTAAACAGGTATATATTTTTTTTTTTATTTTAGAAAGCCAAATTAATATTGTATTTCGAAACAAAAATGAAGGAACTATAAGCATATGCTCAAGTTATGACTCAAAATGTTCTCATTTAGGTATTGTTGTGATTTTGAGATGCTCAGTAAAGTGGATAACAGATTTGATGATATGACCTTGAACATCTGATGTACACTCGGCAAGAAAAGTGAGGATACAGTTTTCATTAGATTTCATTCATCGAATTCTAATTTTTTTTCTTACAGAAAACACATAATCTCGGTAAATTTACTCTAGAATATGAAAATACAATGCAAATTATATCATACATATTAAATCTGCAAAACAAAAACGTTCAGATACTTAAAACTACCATGGATGTCCGAAGTAATCAGAATTTCTCAGATGACTTTGTTCATAGAGATCTAAAAGATAGTGTATGGATATCCCGGTGTAGTACTGTTTATCAGAACGGCAATATTTACTCGTTTTCCGTTATAAACAGACTTATTATTGTATCATCATACGAGGTAATGATAATTCATTTAATCTTTACACATTCATATTTGTATTTCACGGTGTTAAAGGTCAGCTGGAATTAATGGCAGTAAATGATGTGACAGCTAGGGTAGGTTGACCAAATCTATTTAAATCCGCAAGAGTGTTCTCTATGATGTGCGGAGTAGCGGGAAAACACAAGTAACTGGATGTTTCTTGACGTTGCCATAGTTTCTCTCTCTCTCTCTCTCTCTCTCTCTCTCTCTCTCTCTCTCTCTCTCTCTCTCTCTCTCTCTCTCTCTCTCTCCACTGCTAAAACATACTATACAAATATAGTATCGCTCAATCTCTAAATGAAAAAAAAAATAATGAAATGAGTAGCTCTACATATAGGCCTAGGCTTACACAACAGCAACTCTCTCTCTCTCTCTCTCTCTCTCTCTCTCTCTCTCTCTCTCTCTCTCTCTCTCTCTCTCTCTCTCATCATAACATTGCATTCGTTCCTTTATTGTTCCCCATGTTTTTCGTTGGACATTGCTCAAATTTAACTCTTGATTTCATTATGGAAGATCGCGTTTCCGATTACGCAAGCATTCTGTTCATTGTGGTGTCATAAATTCATTTGTGTAAGGTTAGTTGGTAGGTTATGTCGAAAAAAGTTTATTTTGCTCAGAACTGCATTCAAGTATCAATGATTTCAGAACCGGAGAATATGATTGAAAGTTATAGGAGGTCAAGCAAAAAGCAAACACATTAAGGCTGAAGCTCCTCCCCCTTCTAAAGTTGCCAGATTTCGCATTAATTAGCAATATATGTCCGAAGATTAAAAAAAACTGTATCCTCACTTTCCTTGCCGAGTGTACATCGAAGCAAAGGGATAATATGCTGCGGAAATATGCAGTAAATAAACTTTTTCTTTCAGGAAAATGCTTCTTTTTCTGGATTCTTGTTAGCACAGTCAGTTTTCTTTAGAATGTTAAAACTAGATTTTACTGTGTTTACTGATGTCTCGCGTCCCCCTTCAGCTCGTGCAACGTGTAGGATGCATTGCATTTGACAAAATCCATGAAAGCCCGCACTCTTATTTTTGGGTGGACTTAAAGTTACAGTAGGGCATATAAGCCGAAAAATTGATGTCTAAATCTGTCTCAACAATTTTTTTATTATTTAATTTGCTATGTTGTGGAAATTTAATAGCTTTCGTAAGTTTTCATATGTATATAATATTCGTAATGAGTAGTGAAGCCTTTCCATATGTAAGGTTTTAAAGAAAATTATTTTTTGTATCTTGTTATCACATATGAATTATTTCTTCGTTCATTAATTTAATGTGATTTTGAAGGCGTAAATAGCAGTTTTAATGAAAATCAGAGTTTTTAATTTTCATTTTATACACGAGTCGTAAATGCCTACGGGGATACTGGAGCAGGAAGAAAAATATGTTTTATATTTTAAATGAAAGCGATGAAACTGACAATAATCGTAGGAGATATTCCAGAATAAAGAAGGATATAAAAGGAGTAGTGTACGAGTGCGTGGAACAAAAGGAGTAACAGTCAGAGAAAACAAAATTAGGAAAATGCTAGATAAAGGTAAGAAATATCCCGAGAGAGGAGAAAATGGAGATGATACGGGTGGCCTGACTACTTTGCAGTTAACTTCAGAGGATGAGAAGAAAAGTGAAGTGAAGTGAAGAGAACGTAAAATCCCGGAGAAAATATCAGGATCCCGGACGACGAGGAAATGAAGTCCGACGACAAGAACCAGTTTTTGAAGTTTCCGAAGGTGAAATGTGTTGAGGTCGAATATTTGAACCGAACGTCTAGACCAACATTACCCGCTTCGTCTGTCGAGGGATTTGAAGCAAAAAGTCCTTCCGTCTGACTTTTTGGTTTATGCATTGAGTTTTTCCAAAGAATTGTTTAAGACATAAATGTCTGGGATAAGAAACGCACATTTGATGCTTCACAAGACCTCCATTTCCCTTAAAATTTTTGTAGTTTGAGCTCGTTTTAGCATTTTCGTTGCTGAAGTTTTTTTTTATATAAAGAGATATGACAAATAGATGGCATAAAAACCAAGTAGACGATAATGGGTGCAGTGAAAACGAAGTCACTTTTCCTTAACAACTGAAAAGAAATTTGAAGACAGTATGGTCAGCATCTTCAAAACATTTCCTAAATATTACTTCCCTGTGTCATGATACGACTTGCAAGTTAGGCATCCATATGAACTCTCTGTATTCTTTGCTTTTATCAAATGGTAATATGTATTTTCATCTATGGAAACTATGTAAGCAAGTTCAGGACTTTTTGTTTACTTTTTGGGAATTTGTGAGTGGTTAGTAAATCATACTGTTAGATTACAGTGAAGCAAATGAAAATTACAAAAGAATAGTCTCGCAAAGTAGTAGGGCAGACTGGATTTGAAAAGACAGTGATTAGGAAATGAAAACAGTGGGAGAACCACCTGTTCTCTTATGTGGCCATTCTCTGTTTCCTCTTTTACCCATTCTGCGATGTTTAGCTTTTGGTAAAAGCTTGACGAAGATCATTCATATTCTAATCTAGCAACTGTTAAATATCAATTTTGGTTGGTATTAAGAAACCTGCAACTCTGTACACCAGAGATTGTCTTTATGATTTTAATCATCAGTTAAAAGTAAAAAACTAGAAGATATCATGCCTCTTGTATCTTCGTGATCAGTATCGTTTTAATACAATTAATCACTGTATTTGATGTTAGTATGCTTATAATTGTATCCATTTTGCTGTAATATGTTAATATGTTTATTATTTATTATTTCTATGTTTTTCTGCAATTTAATATCTGGTGCATCGTAGTAAGTTGTGAAAATTAGTAAAAAAAAAAAGTGGTTGGTGTTAATTTTTTCGAATGGGGGCACAGTTTTAATTGAAAATACAACTCTGTAAAGTACTGAGAACTTACAAGTTCCCTAAAACTAAAGAGATTTATTTTTTAGTGGGCAGGCATGATACATGCTACTCAATGCGCACTACTGTAAGGCTTCCTGTTTCTATAAACTACTTATCTGAGTATAAAGCTAAAAATTCAAGCTTCGAGTCATCAACTTCTATACAAAGCCATGTGCAGGAACACGAATATTACATGACATTCTTCAGTTTTTACGAGGCCAAGCCTTATAAGGTTTGTGTGTCCTGTAAACTGTCAGAAAAGTTTATTCTTTAACGGAGGAAGTAATTGGACTATCACAAGGAAGCCGTAGCTGTGGCGTTTGTTTGTCCATAGTCTCCCAGTCCCTAACGCTTCATGTACTGTTTTCATTCTCTAATTTCCTGCCACAAATGTTCCTGTATTTTCCGGTTTTTCTTCCCTTTCCGTTTCTCTTTACTTCAGTGTTCGTCATACGTCGCTCATTATTCTGCTGAAGTTGGTTTCAATCGCGAAATACTCGGTTTGGGTCCGATACTTGCCTTCAAAATGCCATTAAAGCTCAAAATGAAGATTTATAAGACAGTTATCAGGCCTGTACTATTATATGAGGCAGAAACCTGGGCACTGAAGAGGAAAGAGGAGGGACTGTTGGAAAGACCTGAGATGAGGATAATGAGATGGATTGCTGGAATATCACTACTGGAAAGGAGGGAGAGTCAAGATATAAGAAGAATGTGTGGTATATGTAATGTAAAGGAGAAGGCTAGGCAAGCTCGTTTAAGATACTATGGCCATGTAATAGGAAGAGAGGAGGTGGAACCAATCAAGAGAGCTAAGAACATGCCAGTGATGGGGGGGAGGAGTGTGGGGCTTCAACGGATCAGATGGATGGATGTGGTGAGGAGGGATATGGGTAAGGTGGGACTGGGGGAAGAAGATGCAAGGAATAGAAATAGATGGAGAAAGTTGACTCGAGCGGCCGACCCTCCCTGCTATACAGTGGGACTAATAAGGTTGAAAGAAGAAGAAGAAGACTTGCCTTGGCAATCAAATAATACCACATTGCTACGAGTTGAGTCGGCTTTGTAGGGAGCAGAGAATTATACATTAAGAAAACATCTGTCCGCAACAGTATTTATTCTTTCACACTACAAATCTGTTTTAGTTGATGCTATTCGTCATTGCTGCATGTATATTTGGACAACTAATTTTCATGCCTATGAAGCAAACGAAATCGGAAGTACCTCTGGGCAGTAGTTTACCGGTTTAGGATTAAATAATGTAAAGTAACATTCACAAGGAGTTCTATAAGACCAGATACACACACACACACACACACACACACACACACACACACATATATATATATATATATATATATATATATATATATATATCACGTTGGATTATTCGTATATGTTAACGGTAAGCGGTGTAGTAAGCTGTTATTAGTACAGATGATACTGCAGTCTTATTCTCTTCGTAGCACTTGCATAATACACGAGATATTAAATACTTTTTCGCATTTTGTATAGAGACTACCTTGTTATCTCTGGAAATATATATCTGACTTGAATTCATTGCTTTTGATCTATATTTGTTTTGTTATGAAGATGGGGAAGAACGTATGTAAACTGACAAATCATGGTTCAAATTAATTTTACCACCTCATTTAGATTTCAAAGTTTGTGATAAGTGTGACACAAAACAAATGGGAAGTGATGTTTAATTATTCTGTGTGTATGTGTTTGTGCGTTATTACTTGTATCTTTTGTGAATGTGTAAATACGCTGTATGTGTTTGCTTATATCAGTAGAAGTGGCGAAGGAAGCTGCACAAAAGCACAGCTTTAGCAAGCATTAACGCTAAGTAGATTAAACTAAAAACAAGATTTACCTCGGGTAGTTTCTCCGTTCCTGGGATGCTATGGAGGATCGTCCTGACATTTGATAAGCTTTCAAGTCTCACTTGGTAAATTAGGACTTTATAAGTGCATTAGAAATGTTTAACTGAGTATCGAATGTCGTTATTTTGCGCAAATGACTTTTTGTCATTCATACTTTTCAGTACTTGCTTATAATTACGGTTTTTTGGCAGCCTGTCAAACTAGCACTTCCTAGGTGGATTACGCGATGCTGTTGAGACTACTGAATTTGTCTGTGCTGAAGTTTATCCGTGATTCAGCACTCAGGAGGTGAATATGGCAGTAGGTATTGTCTTGTTTTACCCCGTCGTCACACTTTGTGGAGCAAATGATTTTCAGACCGTTACTTCTATTTTTGTGTTAATAATTACAACGATCATTCTGTCGGCAAATTTTCTTACGTAATTTATGCTGTATTCGTAAATCAGGACAAACAGCTTTGCAAGATATGTCATTTCTTTTATTCTACTTGCATAAAATGCATTTACTTTCATCTCAAAATAATAATGTTTATTATTAAGCTTCGATTTAGTATTCATTCAGCATCGTGCTGCTCGTTCGTGAAGAAAATATTTCGCACAAACACTTTACCATTTGCATATTCATTTCCTTTATTTCTCTCTCTCTCTCTCTCTCTCTCTCTCTCTCTCTCTCTCTCTCTCTCTCTCTCTCTCTCTCTCTTCCAAGACGTAATAACACTGCTTTATTCTTCTGTTGTGGAAATGAGAGTTGTGCATATTTCGAAAAAGGTATGAAGTATGGTGATGGGTAAAGAGCTGAATAAACAGGTGCGCATATACAAGTCTGCCTATATGCGTATGTATGTATGTATGTATGTATGTATGGAAATGAACACGTGCACGCTCAGTTAGAGAAACCGCTTTTGGGGCTCTGTGTTTATCCCATTCAAGTTTGTGTGTGTGTGTGTGTCTGTGAGCTTGTGTTTAAGATCTGAAAGATCGTTCTTCATTTATGGATCTTTTCGCTTAAAGATATTATATCCACTTATAAATTTTGAGTCAATCGTGAAGCTACCACATTGTAATTGCTACCTCATGGTCTGAAAATATCTTTGCCTTTAAATAAAGAACATGCAGTTCTTTTACGGAAGTTATGTAAGAATCTCACATTCACTGTAAGAAAATGACGTATTACAGCTTTCGTAACTTTAAGGCTAGAAAATTGGGAACCTAACTCACTGTATTCGCGTAGACTATTAATGAATTTAATGTTTGGGTAATTGAAGAATATCGTAGGTCTTATATCCTGTAGTGTGTAGTTACGTTATTTTCAGTAAAAAAAAAAAAAAATTCAGCTGTATTGCAATAAAAAAAAAAGCCGGTATTATTTTAGTGTCGAGAAAATGACCTCGATTATTTTTGTTCTCATTTTGATAGCTTAATCTGTGTAGACAGAGTGCTTATATATATAATTAGAATATTGTAGTTAGACATTAAATCCTCTGCATTTACAAGAAGTTATTCAGATCCATCACTGTAAGTGATATTAGTTTTGATGCGCTTATTCACTTATCCGTAGCAAAGACTGATAATCTTAGCTTAATTATTACTTTACTCGTAAGAAAATTCATTTGCTTGTCTCTTAGAATCCTTAAGCCAATTTATGATATGAAATGTTTAAAGAAAAGATAAAGAGACTTAAAGGAGCTCAGCCCACTCTTTGTTATGCTTCCTAAAAGACTAAGTGAAATTAATTGACTATCTTTGATAACAGGTTTGCTTTTTGCGCACACTGAAATCAAACAGATATTGGAAAGACGAAGACTGCGAGGTAATCGCGTTTAAAGGTGCAGCTGAAGAGTAACGGATCACAATTACCGACTTGTTGAATTGCCCCTGAACTCAGCAGAGTTTGGGAAGCTCGAGTGCACGGTTTAATCAGCCGGAAAACAAAGCTTCAGTAAAGACAGGTTAATATGACTGGATGGGTTATATTTTCCAGTGGCTGTAGACAATTTTATTAAAGGATTATGTGAAAAATACTCGTTTAATGTTCATTCATCTTGTGTTCAGTATTTGAAGTCTTTCTGTTTAATCCATAATTATATTGAAAACAACGAACATCTCAAATTAAGAATCAGTTACCTAGACTGTAAATGTAACGTGATATATACAATATATATATATATATATATATATATATATATATATATATATATATATATATATATATATATATATATATATAGCCTCAGTGGCGTGGTCGATATGGTGTTTGCGTCCCACCTCGGTGGTCGCAGATTCGATTCTCGGCCATTCCATTGAGGAGTGAGAGATGTGTATTTCTGGTGATAGAAGTTCACTCTCGACGTGGTTCGGAAGTCACGTAAAGCCGTTGGTCCCGTTGCTGAATAACCACTGGTTCCATGCAACGTAAAAACACCATACAAACAAACAATATATATATATATATATATATATATATATATATATATATATATATATATATATATATATATATATATATTTCCCTGGATGATGTAGTGGGACATATGACTTAAGGACACGAGATAGAAAAGAACCAAGGTATAGAGATGAAAACAAGGAAACTATGGCAAGCTTTAGTGAAAGTAGTACCCATCATTTAAAGAGCATCGGGATTAATCCCAGAAGACCCCAAGAAGAACTTGAGGATTGGATTCACAAACTTCGAACCTGGCGTGCTCCTGGAGATCTTACTGCCAGCCACAGAGAGGACGATTAGAAAACAGAGTAGTGGGAGTCAGATCCTCAGGAGGCGGGCTGCATCCCTGATCCATACTCAAAGATAGCAACTTGGGCATGCTTTAGTTAAGATAAGATAATGATAATAATAAGCTGTGTCACATAAACATATTCAGGTAATATATAGAATATCCGTTTTTGTTATGAATTTTTGATAGTGCTACTGCAACAAACTTCGAATAATCATGTCTTCAGGTACTGAGTTTGTGGGTGAAATGAGTGCAAGGCCCAACTTATTATTATTGCAATGGAAAGTGGTGGTGGTGATGATGATGATGATGTCGGTGAAGTCGATGTTGACCATGATGATAATGATAGAAGTACACCCCAAAGCTGAAAGTGAAATTGATGGAAGCGGTCCTGACGCCAATAAAAATCTTATTCCTCTTTCTACAACTTTAATATTTGCCAGTATTATGAGAGAGCTTATTTTTTTTATTATTATTTGTTCTATTTTTTATTCCTCTTGTTCTTATCATGTTTTGTTCTGTAAATGTTGTTATGCTAATCTATCGTGCTCTTATTCCTTATGTTATTCTGTTTATTAATATTGCTCTTGTTTATAGTTCTCGTTCTTGAAAATTTTGTGATCATCATCATAATTTTTAGTATCCGATAATAATAATAATAATAATAATAATAATAATAATAATAATAATAATAATAATAATAATAATAATAATAATAACCATCTGAAGTTCATGGACGACATCAAGCTGTATGGTAAGAGCATCAAGGAAATAGATACCCTAATCCACACTGTAAGGATTGTATCTGGGGACTCAGGATGGAGTTTGGAATTGAAAAATGCTCCTTGGTTAACATGCAAAAAGGCAAAGTAACAATGACAGAAGGTATAAAGCTACCAGACGGGAATAGCATCAAATGCATAGATGAGACTGTATACAATTACTTGGGAATAATGGAAGGAGAGGATATAAAACACCAAGAGATAAAGGACACGATCAGGAAAGAATATATGCAGAGACTTAAGGTGATACTCAAGTCAAAACTCAACGCCTGAAACGACGAAAGCCATAAACACATGGGCAGTACCAGTAATCAGATACAGAGCAGTAGTGTAGTGGACGAAGGCTGAACTCCGCAGCATAGACTAGAAAACACATGACAATACACAAAGCACTACACCCAAGAGCAAATACAGACAGACTACACATAACACGAAAGGAAGGGGGGGAGAGGGGCTACTAAGCATAGAGGGCTGCGTCAACATCAAGAGCAGAACACTGGGGCAATATCTGAAAAACCAGTGAAGACGAGTGGCTAAGGAGTGCATGGGAAGAAGGACTGATAAAAGTAGACGAAGACCCAGAAATATACAGAGACAGGAGAATAAAAAACCGAACAGAGGAATGGCACAACAAACCAATGCAGGGACAGTACATGAGACAGACAAAAGAACTGGCCAGCGATGAAACATGGCAATGGCTACAGAGGGGAGAACTCAAGAAGGAAACAGAAGGAATGCTAACAGCGGCACAAGATCAGGCCCTAAGAACCAGATATGTCCAAAGAACAATAGATGGAAATAACATCTCACCCAAATGCAGGAAGTGCTATATGAAAGACGAAACCATAAACCACACAGCAAGCGAATGTCTGGCGCTTGCACAGAACCAGTACAGAAAGAGGCATGATTCAGTAGCAAAAGCCCTCCACTGGAGCCTGTGCAAGAAACACCAGCTAGGTTGCAGTAATAAGTGGTACAAACACCAACCTGAGGGAGTGATAGAAAACGATCAGGCAAAGATCCTCTGGGACTATGGTATCAGAACAGATAGGGTGATACGTGCCAGTAGACCAGACATGACGTTGATTGACAAAATCAAGAAGAAAGTATCACTCATTGATGTGGCAATACCATGGGACACCAGAGTAGATGAGAAAGAAAGAGAGAATTGTTAAGTATGAAGACCTGCAAATCGAAATAAGGAGACGAAATATGTCAGTGGAAATTGTACCCATAATCATAGGAACACAAGGCACGATTCCAAGATCCCTGAAAAGGAATCTGGAAAAACTAGATGCCGAAGTAGCTCCAGGACCTATGCAGAAAAGTGTGCTACTAGAAACAGCTCACATAGTGAGACAAGTGATGGACCTCTCAAGATGCAGGATACAACCCGGAACCCCACACTGTAAAAACACCCAGTCGAATAGGATGACTGTAATAGACCAATAATAAAAAAAAATAATAATAACAATAACAACTCATTATTACTACCATATCATGATGAACAAAAAGTAGGTAAACTGATGACATTTAGTGTAGCAGTTTTAGAACTGTTCCATTGGGCGAAGCATTTTGTCAATGTTAAGGGATCACCTCATGAAATAAAAGGCTGCATCAGGCTGCCAGCCTGAAGAGGTTTCTGATTCTGTGCCGACAAAAGCCATAACTATCAGTTACCCCAGTTTACTTTTTCCGTTGATGGATGTAGCTCTACCCAAAGGCAAACTGGACAATTCATGACAAATACAGATCTATCTTTAGATCTTTCACAGGCATAAGCATCAACGGCAGCAGAGTGATTGATGGTATATGGTGTGGAAGACAAACAGTAACATGCATTTCATTTTGCTGAGACAACGAAGTTGAGCGCTCACCATTGGTGCTATTTGCGCGACCTGGCTCAGATAGCCTACTCATTGCAGGCATAAGCACATTGATTTCGCTATATTATAGCATGAATAATATCCACAAGCAGCGAATTCTGTTTTCGTTTAAAAGCGTTCGAAATTTATTCTATAGTCAATACGGATGCTTATGTGCACAAAGATGCTCACCCCCCCCCACACACACACAAACACACACATACTGTACATATACACGCACATACGCACATATATATTATATATTTACATATATATATATATATATATATATATATATATATATATATATATATATATATATATATATATATATATATATATATATATACATATTTACTTTATATATGTATATATATAGACACATATATAGGCTATATATGTATGTACGTGCACACACACACACATATATACTTATGTATATATGTATTTGTGTGTGTATGTGGGCATCTTTGTACTTCGAAAATGTATTGGAAATAACACCAAAGCGCTTAGTATTTCTTTCGTTCATTTTTCCTGTGGCCTAGGCCGAATATATTGTCACGCTGTTAAGTGACATATAAGCATGTATGAATATATATCATACATACATACATACATATATATATATATATATATATATGTATGTATGTATGTATGTATGTATGTATGTATGTATGTATGTATAATACATATAAATATTTACAGTATATGTATATATATATATATATATATATATATATATATATATATATATATATATATATATATATATATATATATATATATGTGTGTGTGTGTGTGTGTGTGTGTGTGTAAGTAAGTATGTTTGTATACATATCTATATATATATATATATATTTTTTTTTTTACATGCTTATAGGTCACTTAACAGCGTGTGACAGTATAATCGGCTTAGGCCACAGGAAAAATAAACGAAAGAAATACTAAGCACTTTGGTGTTATTTCCAAAACATTTTCGAAGTCTACATTTTAAGCGGCCTAAGTTTTCGACCTAAAACAATTCTACCTACAAAATGTGTTGACAATAACACAAAAGCGCTTGATACTACTTTCTTTTATTTTTCTGTGGCCTTAGCTGAATATATACTGTATATATATATATATATATATATATATATATATATATATATATATATATATATATATATATATAATCAGTAAGCTACAAACGTCCTTTAATATCCAATTCGCTCTACCTCGGAAATAATATATTTTCATATATGTTACCGAAGGGGAATTTTTTAGTTGATAATGAGTTCGTCATCCCGTGGGCTTGAACCAGCGAAGGACAAGAACTCACGACTACAGTGGACGCATTAACCCACGCGGCCACAAGTGAGGTATAAGTGGATATCGGCTCCCATGTGCAAATCACCCATCGAACTCAGGTGTTTGTATTTGGAGACAATATCCACCCACCTCTGCCATGTTGACCGTGTAATGCGTTTGTCGCACGCAGCCATATTATGACTTTTTATCACATCACCGTGATTCATATACAATCAGTAAGCTACAAACGTCCTTTAATATCCAATTCGCTCTACCTCGGAAATAATATATTTTCATATATGTTACCGAAGGGGAATTTTTTAGTTGATAATAAGTTCGTCATCCCGTGGGCTCAAACCAGCGAAGGACAAGAACTCAGGACTACAGTGGACACATTAACCCACGCGGCCACAAGTGAGGTATAAGTGGATAACGGCTCCCATGTACAAATCACCCGTCGAACTCAGGTATTTGTATTTGGAGACAATATCCACCCACCTCTGCCATGTTGAACGTGTACTGTAATGCGTTTGTCGCACGTAGCCATATTATGACTTTTTATCACATCACCGTGATTCATATACAATCAGTAAGCTACAAACGTCCTTTAATATCCAATTCGCTCTACCTCAGAAATAATATATTTTCATATATGTTACCGAAGGGGAATTTTTTAGTTGATAATAAGTTCGTCATCCCGTGGGCTCGAACCAGCGAAGGACAAGAACTCAGGACTACAGTAGACGCATTAACCCAAGTGGCCACAAGTGAGGTATAAGTGGATATCGGCTCCCATGTACAAATCACCCGTCGAACTCAGGTGTTTGTATTTGGAGACGATATCCACCCACCTCTGCCATATTGACCGTGTAATGCGTTTGTCGCATGCAGCCATATTATGACTTTTTATCACATCACCGTGATTCATATACAATCAGTAAGCTGCAAACGTCCTTTAAAATCCAATTCGCTCTACCTCGGAAATAATATATTTTCATACATGTTACCGAAGGGGAATTTTTTAGTTGATAATAAGTTCGTCATCCCATGGGCTCGAACCAGCGAAGGACAAGAACTCAGGACTACAGTGGACGCATTAACCCAAGCGGCCACAAGTGAGGTATAAGTGGATATCGGCTCCCATGTACAAATCACCCGTCGAACTCAGGTGTTTGTATTTGGAGACGATATCCACCCACCTCTGCCATGTTGACCGTGTAATGCGTTTGTCGCACACAGCCATATTATGACTTTTTATCACATCACCGTGATTCATATACACGGGATGACGAACTTATTATCAACTAAAAAATTCCCCTTCGGTAACATATATGAAAATATATTATTTCCGAGGTAGAGCGAATTGGATATTAAAGGACGTTTGTAGCTTACTGATTGTATATGAATCACGGTGATGTGATAAAAAGTCATAATATGGCTGCGTGCAACAAATGCATTATACGGTCAACATGGCAGAGGTGGGTGGATATCGTCTCCAAATACAAACACCTGAGTTCGACGGGTGATTTGTACATGGGAGCCGATATCCACTTATACCTCACTTGTGGCCGCGTGGGTTAATGCGTCCACTGTAGTCCTGAGTTCTTGTCCTTCGCTGGTTCGAGCCCACAGGATGACGAACTTATTATCAACTAAAAAATTCCCCTTCGGTAACATATATGAAAATATATTATTTCTGAGGTAGAGCGAATTGGATATTAAAGGACGTTTGTAGCATACTGATTGTATATGAATCATGGTGATGTGATAAAAAGTCATAATATGGCTGCGTGCGACAAATGCATTAAACGGTCAACATGGCAGAGGTGGGTGGATATCATCTCCAAATACAAACACCTGAGTTCGACGGGTGATTTGTGCATGGGAGCCGATATCCACTTATACCTCACTTGTGGCCGCGTGGGTTAATGTGTCCACTGTAGTCCTGAGTTCTTGTCCTTCGCTGGTTCGAGCCCACGGGATGACGAACTTATTATCAACTAAAAAATTCCCCTTCGGTAACATATATGAAAATATATTATTTCCGAGGTAGAGCGAATTGGATATTAAAGGACGTTTGTAGCTTACTGATTGTGTATGAATCACGGTGATGTGATAAAAAGTCATAATATGAGTGTGTGCGACAAACTCATTGCAGTACACGGTCAACATGGCAGAGGTGGGTGGATTATCATCTCCAAATACAAACACCTGAGTTCGACGGGTGATTTGTACATGGGAGCCGATATCCACTTATACCTCTCTTGTGGCTGCGTGGGTTAATGCATTCACTGTAGTCCTGAGTTCTTGTCCTTTGCTGGTTCGAGCCACGGGATGACGAACTTATTATCGACTAGAAAATTCCCCTTCGGTAACATATGTGAAAATATATTATTTCCGAGGTAGAGCGAATTGGATATTAAAGGACGTTTGTAGCTTACTGATTGTATATGAATCACGGTGATGTGATAAAAAGTCATATATATATATATATATATATATATATATATATATATATATATTATATATATATATATATATATATATATATATATATATATATATATATATATATATATATACATTGTCATAAACTGGGTCCTCTGTATGGAGGGAAATTGGAACAATTTATTATTATAGACTGCCTTTGTACCAAGGGGGGTGTCCAAGTTTATGAATGAAAGGAAAACTACTGGAAATTCACCTTAGTATCTTCCTGGATTTACGTAAATAATGAAGGTCGTCTTTGGAATTAGAATTCTTTTACAGTTAAAAAGGGGTTTATTTACAGAGAATAGGGCAAGTATGAGTTACCCAAAAAAATGTAACAATTTGCAGGTGCATAAATTACATACAATAGATCACTAATGCGGTAATTTGTAAATAAGCAATGTAAATATGAGGGGCCACAGATACAACAATCCCCGTTAGAACAAATGACTCTGTTATGCTAAAATGCATCCATTCACAGACAATAATACATTGGAAGGGGTGAATTCCAGAATAATGGTAATCAGTTAGGCAAGATGATTTCTGTGTGGGCAACGGATTCTTGCGATCAGACTGTGACCAGGAATGGTTGCGGAAGTTGGATGGCAGTCATGGAATGGTTGGGCATAGATTTGCAGACTGGACAGGATAGGATGGCTCCTGTAAGGGAGGTCAGGAGTTAGTACAAAACACAGGGGGAGAAAAGAAACCTCCCTTGCTATTAAATAAACACAATGAATCTCCACACTAGGGAGGAATTAACCACTTACATCACTTAAACTAATTTGCCTTAATTTACACTATGGAGGGAATATTCAAATACTTATCACTGAATCATATTAGGTTGATTTTCAAGGCAAGTCATGGGGCGATTCACGGCTGCTCGAAATAGGGTGACTTAACAAAGGGACTGCTTTTTTGTGAGGAAGAAAATGAGGTTTGGAGGAATGGAAAAATCAAGGAATTTCATGGGGAGGGAAAGGGCTGGCTTATTGACTTCTTGCGGACGAAGTACCTAGGTCGGTAGATGTGTGCGCTAAACGTACGACGCAGCCGTGTACCGAGTTAGTTTCGCCAGCGTAGGAAGAAGCACCGAACGTGTGGCCTGGGCTAGATTCATCTGCGGAGTGGCTTTCCGGGGAAACAGAGTGCGTCTCCCACAGTTGTTTGCTTCAAAGTCTCAGCCTATGTTGAGCTGCAAAGAGTCATACGGCCAGCAAAGGAGTGGAGGAAAAAATGATCTGAAGATTAAGTACTTAGAGGTTAAGTTCCTATCTCTCTCACAGCCTGGCTACGTCCCCATGCCCCTAACGGACTAGCTGCCCCCATATCACGTGATGGGGGTGAGGGGGGGGTTCGCTTATTGTTCACCCCAGGTCAGCTGAGGTGGGAGGCTATCCCTACATGAGTGAAAACAGGCGCTAACAGCTTTTCCCTAATTCAAAATATGCTTGGCTCTACCTCACCCACCATGTTTTCTTAGCCCTACAGTCAAATGAAAGGTGAAAATGATTCCCTGAATAAATTAATCACTGGCTGTTGGACGAGGGAGGTATAAGATTCATGGACAATATAGTATATATTATATTTATATATGTATTATACATAGAAATATGTTATGTATATTATATATATATATTAGTATATATATATATTATATATATATATAGTATATATATCATATATATATATATATATATATATATATATATATATATATATATATATATATATATATATATATATATATATATATATACCCCCAAGTTGCCCTTCGATGTCACTCGACTGTCTCTCTTCCTGGAATTTAGGTGTGCCTTTTATTCTGAATTTCAGTGCTTGTTGCTCCTCATGGGACGGGTTGGTATCGTTCTTGGCTAGCACTCTGCTGGCCCACGTTCGATTCTCCGACCGCCCAATGAAGAATTAGAGAAATTTATTTCTGGTGATAGAAATTCATTTCTCGTTATAATGTGGTTCGGATTCCACAATAACCTGTAGGTCCCATTGCTAGGTAACCAATTGGTTCTTAGCCACGTAAAATAAATCTAATCCTTCGGGCCAGCCCTAGGAGAGCTGTTAATCAGCTCAGTGGTCTAGTTAAACTAAGGTATACTTAAGTTAATTTTGTTTTTAATTTTTATAACAATTGTAATTTTTAATTTTCGTTTTTGTCTGAGTCATTTTAATGATTATAAATTTGTTTGTCTCTTTAGCCTTGAAAATGGGACTTGTGGTCCAGAAACGTCGGCAACTTTAATAAAGTCATGATATCAACATGTCTGTCCCTCTCCCTCTTCGGATATACAGAGTGTATATATATATATATATATATATATATATATATATATATATATATATATGTATATATATATATATATATATATATATATATATATATATATATTATAATATATATATTATATACACACAGTATATATATATATATATATATATATATATTATATATATATATATATATATATATATATATATATATATATATATATATATATATTATTTGATAAACTTCTGGGGCATCTATATATGTGTGTATATCTATTTATATACTGTATATATATATATATATATATATATATATATATATGTGTGTGTGTGTGTGTGTGCGTGTGTATGTGTGTGTGTGTGTGTGTGTAATTAGAATGAGAATTGCAAAGATCAGGAACTAAATCGCAGGCAATGAAAAGAAGGCATTTTATGTTCGACTTTTGGCCGATAGAGCTCGTAACACATTGTGGCACTTTCATGCATTTTTGTTGTAGGCCTTTTCTCTTTTGTTCTTATGCTTTATTGTTCCTTGTTTACTCCATTCAAAGGAAAATGGAAAGCGCTTGATAGTATTAGTGTTCCGAAATATATATTTTGTTCGCTCGCTGTATTTAATTGCTTTTACTAGTTTGATATATTTTGACCTTGCATTTCTTTTTGAATATTCGGCCGCAGTTTTATAGACGTGCTGTGGAAATTGAAAAATATATTTTCCTGGATTCTTACCTTTATTGCAAAAACTTGATACCGTGTCTGGTTATAAGCTTTTGTGCTTGTTTGTACATTCTCCTTTTGGCTTAGTATTACATAAAGGCAATTTATAGACTCGACAAGTTCCCCAGCATTCAGCAGTATGTATATATGTATATATATATATATATATATATATATATATATATATATATATATATATATATATATATACATACAGATAAATATATATGGACTTTGCCTTTTCTTGGTGGTTACCCACCCAAGCACTGATCATCTCCAGTACTACTTAATTTCTATGATTGGACGGTCAGTGTTGTGTATATATATATATATATATATATATATATATATATATATATATATATATATATATATATATATATATATATATATATATATATATATATATATATATATATATATATATATATAACGATAGAATCGGTTTTTTTAAGTTGCCTAAATTGTCGAACTAAAACAACTGAAACTACTTAAATTATTCAAACGATTAACACGAAGTCCCAGGTGTCACATGAACTTTTTTCCTCCTTGCAGGACGCCATGGCGACAGCCGAGATGTTTTCGGCAGAGCAACAGTTGCTTCTCAATGCCTCTGGGCATGGACCATCCCCATGGGAACCGGTCAGCCCAAATCAGCACACGTACATTGGCATCTACTTGATCATTGTTGGTAAGTAAGGATTCACTTTCTTAATTCGCTTCATTTATGAGACAGACAAAATGTCTGAGACCTACGTAACAGGTGGATTTTTGTATGGGTTTTATGTTTTCTGATGAGTTTTAGAACCTAGTTCAGGATGAAATGAAGTGACGTGATTCATTTGTTTGTGGATTTCGTGAGTAAAAATGTAATTGCTGTGGGCTGCATAATATTGAAAGCAATAAAAGATTGGTTGCTTGGATTATACTAATGTCATTGGACATGCCCAGTTAAAAGTGAAGGATCAAAACAACTCTCCCACGTAATTGGTTGTGTGATCCTTTGGAGAGTGCTTTCTTTTGCTGCACTTTTTAGCTTCATATTTGTTGCCTCTACAGTATGTTGTGCCCCATATCTCTCGTGCTTCGGATTTATCGTATTTATTTATTCCAATATTTAGCGCCATTCATTGTAGGCGTATTGCTTCTACATAGGTTTCGGTCCCCAACCTTTGCGATTTTATGTGGGAATCTTCTGATAAGAGAGAGTATTATTAATCAGGAAGTTTCTTAGCCAGATGACTCGCTGTCTCTTTGCTTTGTTTCGTGTAACGTCCCTGGCATGGACCGCTGATGTTCAGAAGTTTTAGAGAGACTCACGTTTTAAAAGCCAAGCACTTTTGTCAAAATACGGTATTTCACACTCTTCGCAACAGTTGTTATGCTTGTAAACGTTTTTCTCTTGGTGATCTATTTTTTTTTTTATAAATATATTTCATCTGTGCATTACTCTGTGCTGAGTTTTTCTTTTTCCACAAAGGCACATTACATGTTTGCGCTTTGAGGAAATGGTATTTTGTGCTAGTTGGAAACAGTGGTTGTTAATTATTTTACTTGTGAAATGATAAAGGTAATTAAAGTGTAAAACATTTTGCCAGAATAATTCCTTGAGATAGCTCTGGAGTAATAACCCAAGTGATAAGTAGCACCTTGAGTTTTAACAAAGTTTTTGTATTTATATTTGCTTAATCCTAGATTATTATTATTATTATTATTATTATTATTATTATTATTATTATTATTATTATTATTATTATTATTATTACGGCAAATTAACTCAGAGGCTTCCCATTGTTGATGAAGAGATCATTTCGAGCCTGCCTAATCGTTATGCGCTACTGATGCCGATGTGATGTCATTTTGATTTTAATAAGTAAGTTTAAAGTTGTGTTTTTTAATGGTAATAATAAATTCCATCTTGATCATGGTTCAGTTTCTGTTTTAAAGCCAGTTATGGGTATTTGATTTTTTCTTCTTAGTTAAAAGGACATTTGGCTTAATGCGATTAGATTTTAACTCTTAATATATCTTCCGACATTTTTACAGCACTTGTATGAAGTCCAGTATGATCAGAGACTGAACTTAGCATGATTACTCTATTTACTAAATATTGTTCTTACCACGGTACCATGGTTCTCTCACGCGCAAATCTCCATTTCGTTTATAGCTCTTTCCCCGAAAGTTGAGGAATTATTGTACTTAACTGGTTTCGTTCCTCATGAATGAGCGGCACGAACAAGAAGAAAAAACTTTCGTAGGTTAAAAAGGAAAAAATATTTTCTGGAAAAAACAAGAAAACTCCACCGGCATCTCAATAGGACCTATGACTTCCCAGTATTTTTTCCTTACTAACATTCAAGTTTTGGTGTTGACGTACCGCATTGCATACATGGAGAGTATTAACCTTCGGTGTTTATCACAAGAATAATCAGCCATAGATCTGAAGGCCGACAGTTATTTTAGTATCTGAAAAAGAACTATTTGCTTTTCTAACGTTTTTGACAAGAGCTTTCGAGTGACAAATTAAGAAAATTATTCGTCTGACATTAAGATAAAAATGGGATCTTGAGAAAACTGTTTTGAACATACTAATATTGGTGATATGAAATTGGTTTGTTTTGTGTTTAAATTTATGCTCAATGATTCCTTTTTTGTGAAAAAACCAAGTCAGAAATGAGGCTTATCAAGAAAGAAAGAAAGAAACAAGTGGGAATTATGTGCAGAATGATGGTATTAACCCCCCCCCTCTCTCTCTCTCTCTCTCTCTCTCTCTCTCTCTCTCTCTCTCTCTCTCTCTCTCTCTCTCTCTCTCTCTCTCTCTCTCTCTCTCTCTCTCCTGGAAAATATTTCATTAGAGCAGCCTGTGTTACTTTCCTTTGTTTTTACCTAGCAACCCCTATATTCCGTTGTCCCAAGGGTCCAGTGCGGTAGCGTTATATATTTCTTCGTTAAATAACTGTCTGTCTGTCTGCTCTTCAGAGCACCATTTCTCCCCAATAATTGCCTTTGTTTTCTTGATTGTATCGTAATGGATCTCTTCCCTTCAGCTATACTGTGGGCATTAAGGGTCACCAACTTGATTTTGACTTTTCCAGAAGGCTGTGGCTGGTGTTCCCTGTATTTATGCTCTCTCTCTCTCTCTCTCTCTCTCTCTCTCTCTCTCTCTCTCTCTCTCTCTCTCTCTCTCTCTCTCTCTCTCTCTCTCTCTTTTATACATCTTTATACATTATACATATGTTTATATATAAAATTTAAAAGACCCATAAAAATACTGTTTACACGGCAAAACATTATATATTTCTATTTACATTACTTCAGTCCTCTTCTTTGGTGAATAAACAGTTACCAAGCTGTAAAGATCATGATTGGTCGCAATCTATTTCCTAGAAGCTTAGGATAAGTTCGCATGAGTATCTGGAAAAAGAATTTGTACAACGCGTCAGCACCTGACCCAATTGCTCCATCTACCATATATTAACGAGAAGGTTGTAAAAAAAACGAGCAAAACATATTAAAGTGGTCCCACAAATAAGTAAAAAGATAGGCTTTAATGAAAAAATATAGCTCCCTAACGTTAAGAACATGAAAAAAAAGGACTTGAACACCTCAAATCTGACAGTTCCTTCATTCTTCACAATCCAAAATCCATCTACATCCAAAAATATGTAGAAACTTGGGGGAAGGAAATGGGTGCTGATTCAACAAAAAGTGCAGGTATATGCATCCTGTAGCCATGAAGAACGAAAATCAAAATCAAATACATATAAAAAATCAAAGTAAAAATGAAACAAATAAAGAAAGGAATAAAGAGTATGAGACGAAGGAAAACAGCAAGCCAGCACCACGTTATGAAATGTCAGCATCACGATATGAGGCATCAGCACCCAGGTACAGTGCAACAAAGCAATGTATCTACGATGCAAAGGGATGCTGCAGATATGGAGATAGATGCAGGTACAAACACAAAATGAATAAATATGAAGATGGAAGATCAACTATATTGGAAAAGTTGGATTTTTTAACGTCCAAAGTTATGGAAATGAAGAAAAGAGCAACATATCAGAACAGGAAAGAGACATGGGAAAATCCTTATTATTACCCATATTAAATAATGGCGATAACATGCAAACCATCATAGTGATGAATGCACAGGGTTTAGTTTCGAGTAACTCAAAAAGAAAAATAGAGTTCTTAGAAGAACTAACCCAAACTGAAAAAATAGATATAATGAATATAAAAGAAACCTGGTGCTCCCAAGAGACTGGTAATGATGATCTGATAAAGGGTTTCCAAACTTATAGATCAGATAGAAAAAATAGGAATCAAGGGGGAACCGCGATATATGGGAGAGATGTAAATCAAGGAAAAATCTATGAGAAATATAGTAACAGAATGTGGGTTAATAGCGGTAGAATTTGAATATGAAAAATTAGTGAACATCGTAATATACAGACCCCCTAATTAGAGTTTGATATAATAATAGACAAATTAGATGATATATGTAGAAATCACAAAGAATGGAATATACTCATATCCGGAGACTTTAATTTTCCTTTCATAGATTGGAAAGAACGAATAGGAGATTGTGGTTGTATTTATACATATAAAAAAGAGAGTAATAGTAGCGCAGAAGATAAGAGGCAATTTGAAAAACTATTAGATATGCTACTAGAACATAACATCCAGCAAATAAATCACCTGCCAGCAAGAAAGGATAATATTTTAGGCCTAGTATTTGTGAATGAGGTGAATTATGTTAAAGATATAATAGCATATAATATGAGTATTTCAGACCATAATGTCTTAGAATTAACAGTCCATTCCAAAGTAAGTGAAAACAGAGATAAGCAAGAGTCAAAAAAGTGGGAAGGATATGGAAAATACAATTTCTATAGTAA
Source organism: Macrobrachium rosenbergii (assembly GCA_039081455.1). Lineage (NCBI taxonomy): Eukaryota > Metazoa > Arthropoda > Malacostraca > Decapoda > Palaemonidae > Macrobrachium > Macrobrachium rosenbergii. The sequence goes on along the minus strand of JANJGK010000029.1, from coordinate 5,653,246 downwards.
GAATATAAATTGGTCAGAAATAAATGAAGAATTAAACAAAGACTGGGTAAACATATTTGTAAGTGGTAATATACAGGTAAATACGGATATATTATATAAAATATTAGAGAAAATAGTGGATAGATATATACCGAAGAAGAAAAGTAAACATCAGTCATGCATACCAAGAGACAGAAGGATCCTGTTCCAGAAAATCAGAAAGTGGAAAAAAGCTCTTGCAAAAGAAAAGAATGCATGGAAAGTGATGGAGCTAAAAAGTAAGATAGAAAATGCAGAACAAAAGATTATACAGTCAAAAGAAAATGGAAAACGGGACCTAGAAGAAAAGACCCTACAATATATCAAGCAAAACCCCAAAATTTTTTACTCATATGCAGAAAAGATGAACAAAAGAAGACAATAGGCCCTCTAAGAATTGAAGGGCGATTAATGAATGAAAAAAAGGAATTATGTAACATATTAGCAGAAAGATATCAGAGTGCATTTACACCTAGAATTGATAATGAAGATAATGATGCAGAAATAAGAGATGAAAACAGTGAATATTTATCGGACATAGATATTAATGAAGCCGATATTGTGCAGGCTATTAATGAAATTAAAAATGGATCAGCAGCAGGACCAGACGGCGTCCCTGCCATTTTGTTAAAGAAAGTGGTTCATTCAATCGCAAAGCCGCTCGCAATATTATTAAGACAAAGTGTAGACACAGGCAAGATTTATGGTGAGCATAAATTAGCATATATTATCCCTATTTTCAAAGGTGGATCAAGACTAGAGGCAAGTAATTATAGGCCTGTGAGTCTGACATCTCATATTATGAAAGTTTATGAAAGGGTAATGAAGAAAAATATAATGAAACATTTGATGAAAAATAGTTGGTTTAATATAGGACAACATGGTTTTGTACCCGGAAAAAGTACACAAACCCAACTGTTAGTCCACCATGAAAGCATATATAAAAATATGATAAATGAAAAAGATACAGATGTGGTTTACCTAGACTTTGCAAAAGCTTTTGACAATGTAGAAAACATAACGTGGATAAAGTAGGAAGATGGATAAAAGAATTTTTGCAAAACAGAAAACAGATAGTGGTTGCAAACGACGAGAAATCGCATGAAGCTAAGGTAATATCCGGTGTGCCACAAGGTACGGTGTTAGCTGCATTGCTGTTTGTGATTATGATTGCAGACATAAACAGTAATGTTAAGGACTCGGTAGCGAGAAGTTTCGCCGATGACAAGAATAAATAGAGAAATTACTTGTGATGAAGATAGGAACTCGCTACAAAGATACCTAAACAAAATATATATATGGGCAAAGGTAAATAGGATGATATTTAACTCTGATAAATTTGAATCTATAAACTATGGTGATAAAGAAGGAATGCTATATGCATATAAAGGACCTAATAACGAGACGATCACAAATAAGGAAGCAGCTAAAGACCTTGGTGTGATGTTGAATAGGAATATGTTATGCAATGATCAAATAGCAATACTACTGGCAAAATGCAAAGCAAAAATGGGAATGTTGTTCCAGCACTTCAAAACAAGAAAAGCCGAACACATGATTATGCTTTATAGAACGTATGTGCATAGTCCACTTGAATATTGCAATATAATATGGTACCCACACTACCAAAAGGATATTGCACAAATAGAGAGTGTACAAAGGTCCTTTACAGCTAGAATAGAAGAAGTTAAGGACCTTGACAACTGGGAAAGACTACAGTTCTTAAATTTATATAGTCTCGAAAGGAAAAGAGAATGCTACATGATAATCCAGGCATGGAAACAGATAGAAGGAATTACCGAAAACATCATGGAGCTAAAAATATCAGAAAGAGCAAGCAGAGGTAGATCAATAGTGCCCTAAACTATACCAGGAAAACTAAGGAAAGCACACAGGACATTAATCCACCACGCACCAGCATCGATAATGCAGCATCTATTCAATGCGCTACCAGCTCATCTGAGGAACATAGCAGGAGTGAGCGTAGATGTGTTTAAGAATAAGCTCGAAAAATATCTAAGATGCATCCCAGACCATCCAAGATTAGAAGATGCAAAATATACCGGAAGATGCATTAGCAATTCTCTGGTAGACATCAGAGGTGCCTCACGCTGAGGGACCTGGGGCAACCCGAACGAACTGTAAGGTCTGTAAGGTAAGGCCAGTTTACACATTAATTGGAATTGGAATATAAGATTTAGGCCAAAGTCCAAGCGCTGGTGCCTGTGAGGTCATTCACCGCAGAAAGGAAAATTGCGAGAAAAGGGGTTTCAAAGGTGTAACAGGAGGAAAACCTTGCAGTTGCACTATGAAACAATGGTTGGGAGAGGGTGGAAAGTAATTTTATGGAGGTATAGTAAAAAGAATGAAAGGGGATGCAGCTAGGGACTGAAGGGAAGCTGCAAAGAACCTTAAGTATGCCTACAGTGCACTGCGTGCGGTGCTCTGATGGCAGTACCTCTCCCAAGGGGGTTTACAAAATAATGGTTATTCAAGTAACAAGAAAAAAAACCAGTCACTGGTGTTGATCAGATTCTGTGTAGTGACTGTAATGAAATATATGTTATAGGAAGCAGTACATCCATCTCACAAATATCAATAAAGCATACACCCGTACGATTAGCAAGGCATGGTTCAGAGAGCATTGAGATTTTCGAACATATGAGGGATACTGGCCGTACCATAAACTGGAATGAGGCTGAGCTGTTTTTCAAACAGGAAGATTCTGAAATTCACCATCATCTCTCAGACAGATTGTTAATTTTAGGAGGACGCCGGAAATCGGATTTCACGGCCGAGTTAATCTGACGACCCTGTCTACAGCAAGTGTTCCAGCGGATATGCCTACCAGACTCGGCACAGGTGGGAGCTAACGACGATTAAAACACAGCAGCGTTATTGACACTTTCATCACTGACAGTCGCCTTCTCATACTCCACCAACGTCGTTATTCCACACGTGCATATTGTTGACACCTGCATTATTGTATGACACATGCATTATTGTATGACATATGCCTTCTCATACTCCACCAACGTCGTTATTCCACACGTGCGTATTGTTGACACCTGCATTATTATATGACATATGCATACAATAATACTTGTCGCTTATTCAGTGTCCACATTCACCCAGGAGTGAAATGGTGTTAATCGAAATACATGAGCTGTTGTGTTTTGCCTTTTAAATTTAATAGAATTATGTTAAATTACATAACACACATACATATATATACACACACATATATATATTATATATATATAATATATATATGACTTTTTTTTATCACATCACCGTGATTCATATTCAATCAGTAAGCTACAAACGTCCTTTAATATCCAATTCGCCCTACCTCAGATATAATATATTTTCATATATGTTACCGAAGGGGAATTTTTTAGTTGACAATCAACTAAAAAATTCCCCTTCCGTAACATATATAAAAATATATTATTTCCGAGGTAGAGCGAATTGGATATTAAAGGACGTTTGTAGCTTACTGATTGATTATATATATATATATATATATATATATATATATATATATATATATATATATATATATACATGTACATATATATGTGTTCATATATTTATATATATACAGTATGTATATATATATATATATATATATATATATATATATATATATATATATATGACTATTTATCATAAATAGTCATAATATGGCTACGTGCGACAAACGCACTACACGGTCAACATGGCAGAGGTGGGTGGATATCGTCTCCAAACGCAAAACACCTGAGTTCGACGGGTGAGATGATGGGAGATGTTATTCACTTATACCTCTCTTGTGGCCGACTGGTTAGTGTGTCACTGTAGTCCTGATTCCTCGTCCGTCGCTGGTTCGACCCCACGGGACGGTGGACTTATTATCAATTAAAAATTCCCCTTCGGTAACATATATGAAAATATATTATTTCCGAGGTAGAGTGAATTGGATATTAAAGGACGTTTGTAGCTTTCTGATTATATATATATATATATATATATATATATATATATATATATATATATATATATATATATATAGATATAGATATAGATTAGATATATATATATATATATATATATATATATATATATATATATATATATATATATATATATATATATATAATGTGCTCTCGGAAAACCACAGGTGCACTTGACTTAATTATACGCATATACCACAGGAAATAAGCGGTATAAGTTCAGCACTAAGTGCTTTCACGTATATTCACGCATCGTCGAGTGAAAATGAGAGTAGAAGAATTAACAGTAAGCAAAAGGAACAAGAACCACCAGGCGGCTAACTGGCAAAGGTTAGTAAAGAAAGTGGTATTGCGTGAAAGCCCGGTCGCAAACTGAAGCAGCGTGTTTAACGTTAAGAACTACGGGAAAGTAACCATACAAACACACACAAAGGTAGATAAAATGAAACACCCTAAGATCGCTGGGGTGAGGTGATTAAGGAATTCCCCTGTTGTCAAACGTCTCCTTGTTTTGATCAAGCATGGGCATAGTATGCTGTTCAAGTGAAAGTTTTCTAAAGTATAGCCATAAATTTAAAACTGATTCTTTTACTTTAGATATTTCCATTGGAAACCTAATTTTTTCCTTGAAAGCAAAGGGATGTGTCAATATTTTGCACACGCTACCAAACGTCAGATTCAGCAACACGTTGTCGGCATAGGGCATTTAGAAGGTCAGCGGTCACTTTACTGCCAATCACCTACTTTAGATCTATCGCGCTTAAGCTCATTGCGTTTGGTACAGCAAGAAAACCCCAAGGCGGAAACGACACAGCAAATGACAGTGACAGGTCTCAGGCAAAACCGTAAACAAAGGAGCAATGTTAGGAGAAAGATTTAAAAGGCTAAATAGATCTGGCTGCGCTGCTTTTGGTTTTCTGTAAAAGAAATCTATTGTGCCGGCTTTGTCCGTCCGTCCGCACTTTTTCTGTCCGCCCTCAGATCTTAAAAACTACAGAGGCTAGAGGGCTGCAAATTGGTATGTTGATCATCCACCCTCCAGTCATCAAACATATGAAATTGCAGCCCCCTAGCCTCAGTAGTTTTTTATTTTATGGTTAAAATTAGCCATAATCGTGCCTCTGGCAACGATATAGAACAGGCCACCGCCGGGCCGTGGTTAAAAATTCATGGGCCGCGGCTCCTGCAGCATTATACCGAGACCACCAAAAGATAGATTTATTTTCGGTGGCCTTGATTATACGCTGTACAGAAAACTCGACCTCGCCGAAGAAACTTCGGCGCATTTTTTACTTCTTTCTACTTGGCCACACCCTATCGTTCTTAGGAGTGTTTGAAAGGCTGTAATTTCTGTGTTCACATTTATCAATAACTCTTTGATTATTAAATTATAAGCTTAAAAAGTCCAAGGCTTAAATTTCATTACGTATGTTTGACTTGATAAAACGAGAATCTTTGCAAGAAACAATGTACGTTGCTGAACTTCAGCTGATAGGATGATAAAATTTTCAAATGCACAAATGATTCCTTTGATGTTAGGCAAGAATAATGATGCTGTTTGATTCATAGTGTTGGTGATTTTTCGCTTTGTTCATAACATTTTTTTACCACAATTTTTGTAAGGAATTTCGTAAATGCAGTCAGAAACATCTTTTGGTGAATTTATTGCCAAACCCTTAACATTAAAAATATTTGAAACAACATTTATGTTAAAAAGCTTCAGAATCTTGGATTCTGTAAAAAGCATTCTTTGTATGGCAAACTAAATATTTTTCATATTAGGTTCAGGTTTAGCACTGAGAACACTTTCGTGACTTCCGTGCTGCATCCAGAAAAGTCTTAGGGTACCAAAGTTTCAAGTCAGTACCCCGAACAATTTTTATCTTAGCATCAATTAACTACGGACAGAGCCCATAACATCATACCTGAAAAAAAAAAACATAGGTTAGGACTTTGATGACGGTTAGAATAAAAACTAACATCCAACCAAATGTTTACAGATTTTCGGGAAATTGGATTGGTAAATATTTATTATAAACGGACAGTAACATCCACGAAACTTCATTCGAACTCTGCGGGAAATTTGGTAGCTGGGACTAAATTATTCTCCTTAAGTAGGATTTCCTGAAAATTTCTTCACTAACTGGCTAAATACAAAAAAATTGTATATATATATATATATATATATATATATATATATATATATATATATATATATATATATATATATATATATATATATATATATATATATATATTCGTCCTACGCCATATCAGTTTGTGGCAGAATTCTTAACAACATTTTATTTTTCTAAAAAAAATTCCCTGTAGATATTGCTAAAGACAGTGGGTCAAGGATTACCCATGGCCATACCAAACTTTTGTACCAAAAGTGTCCATCAAAACCAAATTTACTGTCTTATATACAAAACCGCGTGAGATCGGTCAATGATTTCAGAAACTAATAAAGATATATTCTTTTCTAACTGTGCCTGTGAAAAATTCTGTCTGCTTATCAACAGGTACTTTTCGTAAATAAAGATAATACATCAGAACTAACTATATTAAAATAAAAATTCAAATGCAAACTGTTCAGTCTGTTTATAACGTCAACACTGTTCTTTATGTGTTGGATATGTTTCCAGCCAAAGATGTAAGTATTTTTACCAGCTAATTTGGCTTAATAGGATTATTGTATGTGTCTTCAACAAATCGTACACATATATTTAATTTGATTACAAAATAGAGTTCACTGTCTGCACAGGATCGGACGTCAGTTTCATATAAGGCCATAATTTTATCTGCAATCAGTTTTGTTCGTTTTTACAACAGCGTTAGATTTATCTGCTTTCGTTAAATTTATTTGTTCTTCATATTAACCTTTTCTTAAGTTTGGAGAAATCATACGGGAACACAGGGGAAAAAGGCCTTACCCATAGCACCATACAAAATTCCTTTACAAATATTCATGTCTTCAGAACACAGGTGATTATATATCCTCTAAATTACAAAATGAATTATAAATGCCAATATAGTCCAGGTTGCCATCGAAAACCACACATCAGATTTGCATTCTTAGCTCAGTCGCTTTCAGCATTAATACTTATTATCAGCTTGAACTGAAGCTTCCGACTAAGACGATCGCAACATTTCTCCAGTGTACCAGAACGATTGTCCAGCTTCCTATTCTTCCAATCCAAAGGAACACTTTAACTGAAACCATACCTCCATCTTTGTCGAAGTTTCGACAAGAGAGATTGTACTTTTCCACAAGTTGTTGTACGGTTTTATGTATTGTTTTTAAATTTACCTAAAGTGGAAATGCGTAGTATGTAGAAGGATATGTTTTGTTGTTTGTATTTGGAATGAAAAGCATTGTTTTGGCTGTTTCATGTATTTAATTGTAAGTATACGTGTAATAGTGCTTAACTACCGGCATCGGTTGTTTGTCCGGTGGTTAGTCGAATGTTTGGTACTGGCCAAAGACGAACATGAAGTCAGTCTCCACAACCTTGGGGTAGTGTAGTTCTAACTAGTAGGGACTCAAGAAAAGGGAATGCAGCCATAGTTGTTGGTGCCTCCACGTCCACTTAAGTATTCCCTTTTATCTTAAATTTCATTTAGGGAAATTCCTTTAGGAGATATGCACATCTAAATGTAAGGAGAATTTCTTGAGGTGTGCTTTGGATGAATGTTACGAAGTAGAGATTATGCTCATGCCAATCTGGTTCTAATTCAAGCTAGGAATATTGAATGTGCCATTTGAAATAACAGTAAGTTTATATTGTTTGTCTTAGATTAATATACACAATGCAATGCAGTGATTTAATTGCAATTTGGAATAGCATATGAGTGAAGTAACCTGGGTGTCGTAGTATAAGACTTAGACTACGATTAGGTTAGTACGTTTCAAATCATTTAGGCTATATGATATCACTTACGATTTGAAATGCTCTCCTTATTCTGAATGAGTTGGAATAACTTTCTAAGTATACTAAAAGCTTCTTCAGTTTAAGTCTTGCAATTTCAATGTGTTATTGAAGTATAATAAATTGAAATTCGCCTGAAGAATTCTGGGAAAGGTAGCCTTTCCCAGAATTCTTTAGGCGAATTTCAATTTATTATACTTGCTCGTTTATACCCGTACGCAGAAAATCAAAACGAATTTTCATCTTATGAGCTTTGATGACATCACAAAAAAATCTGAAAACTCTCAGAGAAACACAGAAATGCTTAGACGTGGTTTCCATTATGTGCAAGAAATTCACAGAAGATGCACAAAATTTCAGCGTGAGCGAATATCCTCAGAAATTTAACTGGCCGAAGTTCAGTACCAAGCTCTTTCAAGTAAAGGGACGGAATAAGTTTAAAGCAGTAAGATGAAGCAAATAAGACTGGCATTTCAAATTTAAAAAAAAATAGTAAAACACGAAGGAATAAATATAAAATATAAAAAATTACTTACAAGTAAAACTGAAAATACAAAGGACAAATGATCGTTGATCTGTTGAGTACCTTCGGAGAGACAAATTATTAATGGTAATAATAATGATATTGATAATACCAATACTAATACACACCACTTAGAGGATGAGGATGAGGACTACCCTACTCATCATAGAGGATTGTGTCAACACCGAAAACAGTAAGCACTTCCGATTGCTTGTCGATGATGAATGGAGGGACAATCACTTACATTATCTGCTGAAGTTGACAAGATGTGACTGTCTTGCAATTGCGGAGAGACAAAGGATCAGACTACAAGATTAGCAGAACAGCAGCACCAATATGCAGTAAATGTGCCTCGTTGTCGAACTTCTCAGTTCCAGAGGTCCTTTATTCCTCATATCGTTGGACTGGGCAACAGCCTCCCAGAGGGTGTTGTGCAGTTGGATCTTCAGAAGTTCAAGCGAAAATGCAGTGCATTACTACCATAATACTATTCTTCTTGCATTCTAATATATTTTTATCTATTTAATAATTTACTGCCTTCTTATTCATTAAGTGGTACCTCTTCTTTCTGTATTTCCCTTTACTTCCTCTTGCTTCTTCCTAATGAACACCAAATTGTTTGGAAGCTTGAATTTCAAGTCAGTGGCCCCTGAGGGCTTGTTCCATAAGAACAGGTTTCATCTACTGGATAATTATAATAATAATAATAATAGTAATAATAATAATTATAGATGTTTTGTGGCCATTCATAAAATAAGTATTTGCTTCTTGCTTATAATCCAAATGGCATCTGTGGAAATCGTTTTTGGTTGGGAAATTATAAAATTACAAGCTTTTGATGAAGAGGATGCTGTTTGCACCATTGACGGGATAGTTACTTGCTTTATGGCAGCGAAGAATTCTTGCCTCCAGTAGAAGAGGTGAAGCGTCATTACTATCTAATTTGCTGTGTTTCCTCCAGTGTCTATTGTGCTTTCCCATTTTATTCACTCTGCTGTCACATAAGGGCCTACTTGCACCAATAATTGTCAGAATAACTTTCCCACCTGACGCAAGCTTAAGGGCACATATTGTATCGCTGCCTGATTTTTTATGAACACAACAGATGCCCGTATTTTTCTGAATGTAAAACTAACCCCAATACCTCCGTTACGGATGCCCTTTTATAATACTTTTGCGTCAACGCTCGATTTTATTATACAGCGATAGTTGTAATTTTCTACTGACTTATAGGAAAATGATTCAGTTTTACCCATGTTTAAAAAAAAGACAATCTACGTTTTCCATTATAGTCACAATCATGCAAAATGAACTTTTCACGCCATCAGTTGAAACTGGTTTCCTTGAAGTCTTGTGCCACATTACCAGTATCTACTGTATGTGATCATTCCTGTTTTATAAGTAAACGAACTGTGAAGGGTGTTCCTCCTGGTATCCCCATTAATTGCCCGCGAGCTTGCCCAAAAAGTAGTTTCATCATTGTATCTGCTACGGTTGTAAGTGCATTCATTTTGGAAAGAGTCTAGGTCAAGGAGCTCAGATTCAAGGCGATATTCGCGCTAAGAATTGTGGTAGGAGTGTGCCAGCTGTTTGGTCTGGGGCCAATCCTACATAGAGAGGCAGAATTCCTCACCTTAGAAACTGACACCTGTGATTTTCTCAGCTCCCCTTTGGACGCTTACGACGTTCTTGACCTACAGTAATCTTTCTCCGTACCCTCCTGTAACTCGCTACTAGCGTCCTCTTCACGTTCACCATGCAAATTCTGAAATGTTTTGTGAATGGAGAGAGCATTGAGGGGTGAGCTTTTGTGATCTCACTTATGGGGAGGGTTTGGATAAGAAGGAAGAGCTGGAAAGTACCGACTACTGTTGGAAATTCTCCCTGGTTCTGTTGGTTGATTCTGGTTCATGGGGCGTGACGTCTTTATTCTCTTTCCAGGAATTTATTTCCTTTTCTAGGATTTTTACATTTTCTGATGGTATTGCCACATTTTGCACTAGGTTTGCGACTATTTCTGAACTGACTGGGTTGTCTACAGTGGAGTCTGAATTACGAGACCATTGACCTACGAAAAATTTTTCGATATACTCTTTGTTTTATTCATTTACTATGAATGCCCATAGATTGCTAATGTCACTCAACATCTTGTGCTTTGCGTAAAGCTTAATATGTCTTTTTCATGATATTCCGGGAATACATCTATCATGTCATTGCTTAAGTTGCTGCCAGGTGCTCTGAGAATATTATTAAGCTGGTGGCAAGGTAAGGGTGAGGTCGATAAATCATGGGCTAACACGGGAGATCCAATAGATATGGATTGAAGTCTGACATGCTTTGATCGAGCGAGGCATTAACAGATTTATCGTTAAATATCACGTTAATCACCACTCTTGTATGTAGAATATTACGAAGGAATATGTGTCTGATAAATTAATACGTGTGTGAAGTGTGAACTAACAGCTGCAGTACAAATTTCAGATGAATCACTTCTTAAGTGGGTGCCTTATAACACGTCCAGCAAGCTGGTAATTTAAACAGTGACCATTTCTTAATTATTGTACCCCCATACAGTTATGTAACTTAGCTCCGGTTTCCTTTTCTTAATAAACAAAGAATCATAAATAAAGAGTTCAAGTCTGTTCGGAAAAACAGTGCTGTAAAACTCCGGTTAATAAGAGGTTGGTCCAGTGGTGAACTGGGTTTTCTTTCGACTGAAAATGGTATTTTTGAAAATGGAAATGTTCTAATAGTGAGACATCCTACGCATCGCAGACCACATTGTGAACAAGCAAATAAGTATACGACACCTGAATTAATGTCAAAAACAAAGAATGGGTCTCTCTTAATAATAATCCCACTGTAAAGAATTCTAAAGAACAAAATGACGCCTGATTCAAGTGAAACTTTAATAATTTTATGCATCGTTTTTTCACTATAGTTACCAAGCTCCAGGTACAGAAAATTTCACATTTTACAAAACTTTTAAGAATACAAAAGCAGGGTAGGAGACATGTCTTGATGAGATAGTAAAGAAACCTGAACACACATTTTAAGCTTTACTTATTCAGTACGTATTACGATACAGTCTGTCTGGTACAGTCAGCAGGTGTGTAATTTGTTTCTCCGAAGGTACTCAGAAATCAATCCTTTTTTTTTTTACTATGTTATTTTAGTTTTGAATATCTCTTCGTTAGTATTCTCTGTTTATTCTTTTATGTTTAGGTAGTTTTGATTAATCTTCAGTTAATTTCTCTCATTGCATTTCGTTTAACTGACGATCCATTGAGTTAGTATTTAGTAAGCCAATGCATTTCATTGCATTTTATTAATTGTTTTTATAGATTGTCATTAATTTCAGCCTGATAAGGTTATCGGTCTCGGAAGCTTGCATATCTATCTATCTATATATATATATATATATATATATATATATATATATATATATATATATATATATATATGTATATATATATATATATATATTATATATATATATATATATATATATATATATATATATATATATATATATATATATATATATATATATATATATATTTACATATATATAATTCACTCAGCCTCGGAATAGAACCCGAAGGGGATTTTATAACTGATGCACGATCCATCACCAGGAGGGCTCGAACCACCGATAGGTTGGGGAAGGATGCATTTTCAGTGACTCCAGCCATTACTCTATCAAGAGAGGTATAAACTGATACCGACTCTGTCGTATCGTCGTTCCCCAACCATTTGGTGTCTGAGTCCACCTGTTGATGCGCTGTCTATTTCGAGATTGAGCGAATTTGATGCTAAACAATATTTGTAGCTTAATGTTTGTGAGTACACACACATATATACGAGTATACACACACACATATATACATATATATATGCATACATGTATATATATGAAGATCATGTTTATATAAGACAGTAGGGAGAACGGGAAAGTATTATTTTTCTGGTGGTATCTCCTCCTCTTGAAGAACAATAATGCTTTTTGAGTGCATTTAGAAACTGCTCTCATAAATAGTACTTTTGTGTACTAACAAAACCATTGTTGGTCATAAAAGGGCGGAGAAACCACGTTAAAATACAAGGCTTTTAAGTTTTCCCTTTTGTTTTCCTTGTACAGTATGGGTATTTACTTCTCCATTATACCCCCCCCCCCCCCTCTCTCTCTCTCTCTCTCTCTCTCTCTCTCTCTCTCTCTCTCTCTCTCTCTCTCTCTCTCTCTCTCTCTATATATATATATATATATATATATATATATATATATATATATATATACTGTATATATATAATATATATATACATATAACATATATATATATATATATATATATATATATATATATATATATATATATATATATATATATATATACTCGTATATTATTTTGTATACATTTGACGTTTTCTGGGGCATGGTGTACGCATAATGTTTCACAATGCTAGAGATGATTTGTGGAAGATGCATTCTCTAGAATCAACCTTCTTTCAAATCATTCATATCTGGTACGTAGAAGTTTGAAGCTTTCTCACGCCTTAATTCCACTATAAACAGCAATTTTGGTGTAGTCTATCAATTTTTACAATTTGACTGAACTCCTTGAGAACTTTTAGGAGTCAAGGATATACTTTTTCAGTGTTGTGGTTTGTTTTACGAAAAGCGCATTGAAAAGTTTCAAGTTACGTACTCCAGCTAACAAAAGTTCTTGAATTGTCAGTCACCAGATTTTACATCTTCTAGTGCTAAGTATTGTTATAATAAGTTTATCTTTATATCGATTGAATTGAATATAGAATTTAGGCCACAGGCCAAGCACTGGGACCTATGAGGTCATTCAGCGCTGAAACGGAAATTGACATTAAAAGGTTTGGAAGGTGTAACAGGAGGAATACCTCGCAGTTGCACTATGAATCAATTGTTAGGAGAGGGTGGAAAGTAAGATGGGAGAGAGAATATGAAAGGAGGTACAGTAAAATGAACGAACTAGGTAGCAGTTAGGGGCCGAAGTCACGCTGCAAAGAACCTTAAGTAATGCCTACAGTGCACCGCATGAGGTGCACTGATGGCACTACTCCCTACGGGGATCTTTATAACTTGCTTGTATTTAAACTTATTTTGATATATATAATTTAAAAACGCACACAAACATATATGCACACATATATATACATTATATATATATATATATATATATATATATATATATATATATATATGTTTATGTATACATTTATATATAAATACTGTATGTATATATATATGTGTATATGTATATGTATACATGTTTGTTTGTTTATGCGCTTTTACACGGCTGATAATCAAATGAGGTAAAAAGATTTTATGGTTATTGAGCATCCGGTGACTAGAAAACCGAAGTGAACCAAGATTGGATAAACCAAGATCAGTTTCCACTGTTACAATCAATTTCATTTCCGGCTTTTGTAACTTCACTTCTATCAGATCTCTCTCGCATAATTGTATACATTTCAGTATGATTGAAATTAACTCTCACATGTGCAAAATATCTTATAATCAAAAATAGTTTTATATTCATGTAAGATTTTTCCAGCCCTTTTTCAATAGAGCTTGTGCTTGACAGTTCGTTCTCCAAGCATCCTGTACCCAACGTTGTCAATTTCATAATCGATGGAAGAGGAAATTGACCGAAAAGTTGTGAAGTAAAGACTTTGTGCATTAACAGAGATCAGTAGTTTTCCTTATTGGGTCACTTAGGGCTTCGAAAGGAATGTGGAGCTTTTTTTTTTTTCAGCTATCCTTACTAGTTCTATTTTATTTGACAGCTGGGTTGGTTATGTGCAATCCCGCAAAGATTGGTATCTGCCTGGTAACTTTGATGGTCATCGTTAATAATTAGTAAAATTGATAGTCAGTTTATGAGTAAATTATTTATTAGGTTTCAAGAGATGTTGCCGGAGAGTTCATGGTTTATGTTATCTTGCAAAAATTGATAAACTGATTTAACTTCATAAAACTGCCTTTATTGCTTGGATAAAAAATTAGAATGTGGAAGCGATGAATATTTTGATCTACTTTTAGATTAGAACGCCTGTACCGCTTATCAAACTCAAAGTATTTTTCTTAGTAGTGATACCACCTAATAGTAACACTTTTTTTTTCTAATTTAGAACTATGCATTTGTTGCGTAATAACTGGAGATGTATCGTAATTATTTACTATCAATTCGTTACTTTTCAACTGTCTTTACACTTTTAACAATGTACACATCATTTTATTCCTTAGATATTTAAACATAAACAAACAAACAAACAAACAAACAGAGAGAGAGAGAGAGAGAGAGAGAGAGAGAGAGAGAGTTTAATTACAGCTCCCGAAGTGTGAAATGATAACAAGCTAGGGAGAGGTCTTGAAGAAGACTGAAGAGGTTCTCAGAACTTGTAATGACTCGGCGTATTTCTCGAGAGCCATTTTTCTTTTTTCTGGAAAGAAAGAAGAGTTAAAGATTCGCAGATTCAGCGTTCCATTTGAATAATGACCCTCGTCAAATTAAAGTTGGGAGTTTCGGCTTAGTTATTGCTGGAGCAACGTGCTCCTAATATAGGAAGTTTTGTTGCAATAAAATGTAAAGCACTTTGTTGCAGCGTTGTTTGTTGTAACTTGGCAGCGCACTTTCAGTCCACGGTTGTTCCTTAAGAGAGAGAGAGTTCCTCCTCGTCTTCTACTTCTTAGAAGCCAAGCTGCAAGTCTGTTGAAAAACACAATCATATTCACTGAGAAGGAATAACTTGAATTAAATGCTATCAGATGACTCACTGGTTAGCAGAAGGTAAAACTTGACGGTATGCAAGGTGTTAAGCCTGCTTATGTAACTACTTAGGTACAGTAGGTTCTTATTTTTTATTTTTATCGTATGACCTTTGTGGTTCTGTTGGTAGCTCCTTGCCTTTCTTTTGAGAGTCCTGGGTTTGACTCCTGCCTGAAGTGGAAATTTATTTCAATGACACAAGCGATTGAACGTTGATGCCCAACAACAATAATAAAAAGGTAATAATTAACATTCGTAATATAAATTTTCGTATAATAATAATAATAATAATAATAATAATAATAATAATAATAATAATAATAATAATAATAATAATAAGTAAATTGTAATATATGTGGCTGTCGACCGAACGAAGGCAGTGGCATATATATATATATATATATATATATATATATATATATATATATATATATATATATATATATATATATATATATATATATATATATATATATATATATATATATATATATATATATATATGTATATATATATCAAGTGTGTTTTTGAGGTAAATTAGTTGACATCGTTGCAGAAGTTGTTAAACTGTGTCGGTCTGAAATATGAGGTTAGCAGACTTCCCAGTTGAACTGAGATACTTGAGAGGTTAAATCAGTCAAGAATAAGATACAGGAAAACTTGTGAAGTGGCTATGAGATTCATTTATGTTAATTCTTTCTGTTTCTTAAGTACGTAACTCATTTAAAGAAACCAAAAACAAAATACAATCTTAAGAGTGTGGAAATGTGAGGCACTTAATTTCCTTAGCCTAAAGTAGGTATGAGAAATGCCTTTGCCTTCCACTTTCCTTCTAGTTTTTCACCTGAATCCCACCTTATGAACCTTTATCATTGGAAATATGAAGCCTGTGTTGCTCCTAGATATGTGAAGCACTTGCGACTTTCAGGAGAATGAGACCTTCCTTTACTTTTACGAATGTGAAACACTTTACTTTGAAATACGAATGTGAAACACTTTACTTTGAGAAATATGAGGACTGCATTACTTCAAGAAATGTAAGGCATTTTTTGCATTTAGAAATGTGAAGAATTGTATTACTTGTAGAAATTAGGTGCGTTTGTTACTCTGTTACGCGCAGGAAAAGAATCGTGTGTTGTTTTCGGAAATATGAAGCCTCATATTATACACTTTTAGAAGTGTGAAGCATTTGATACCCTCAGCTATATGAAGCCTATGTTACTTTTTTTATATTATATATAAGAATGATTTATTGCTTTCATAGATATGAAGCTTCTTGTTACTTTTACAGATGGGAACCATTCATTATATCAGATGATTTAAGAAATTTGAAGCCTATATTACTTCTATAAATGTGAAGCATTTGTTAATTTCAGAAATATGAAGTTTCCATTACTTTTAGAAATGTGAAGCATTTAGTCTTTGTTATTGGCAGAAATGTGAAGCATTTATTCTCTGTTATTGGTAGAAATGTGAGGCATATTTTGAGAAACATGAAGCCCTCTGGCACCTGTAGAAATTAGAAGCATTCATTGTTTTCAGAGAGATGGAGCCTCGTGTTACTTTTAGAATCGTGGGTTACTCAAAGAAATATGTAGCATCTATTACTTTCAGAAATATGAATCCTGTGTTGTTTTGTAGAAAAATGAATCAATTAATGTTTTCAGAAATGAAGTTTTTGGTACTGTTCGAAATGCGAACAATATTTTGCTTTCAAAATAATGAGACAAATGCAAAGTATTCATTCCTTTCAGAAATATGAGATCTAGTGATTCGTTTAGAAATGTGAAGCATTTGTAAGTTTCAGATAATAAGAAGTCTGCGTCTTTTATAGAAATGTGAAACTCTTTGTTGGGTGAGTCGGTAGAGCTGCGGACTGTCACTCGATGGGCCGGAGTTCAATTCCCCGGCCGGCTGATGAAGAGTTAGAGGAATTTATTTCTGGTGATAGAAATTCATTTCTCGCTATAATGTGGTTCGGATTCCACAATAAGCTGTAGGTCCAGTGGCTAAGTAACCAATTGGTTCTTAGCCACGTAAAATAAGTCTAATCGTTCGGGCCAGCCCTAGGAGAACTGTTAATCAGCTCAGTGGTCTGGTAAAACTAAGGTATACTTAACTTTATAGAAATGTTAGAAATGTGAAGCATTTATTATTTACAAAATATAAAGTTTGTTATTTCTTAGAATGTGAAGCATATATTGCTGTTAGAATTATGAAGTCTTTGTTATAACTAGAAATTTGAAGAACTTACTGCTTTTAGAAATGTGAATTATTTGTTTCTTCAGAAATGTGAAGCTTTTGTTACTCCTAAAAGTGTTATTGCTTTCAGAAATATGAAGTTTTTTTTGCTTATAGGAAAGTGAAGCATATGATAGTTTAAGAAATATGAAGTCTCATATTTCCCCTATAAAAGTGAAGCGTTTGTTAAGGAAATTTAAGTTTTGAGTTGCTGTAATAAATAGGAAGCATTTGTTGTGTTCAGAAATGTGAAGCTTTGTGTTTGTTTTTTTAGAAATGTGAAGTATCTGTCACTTACAGATATATGAACCTATATTTCTTCTAGAACTGTAAATTATTTAATGATTTTAGATATTTGAAGAATTTTTTCATTTTAGACATATGAAGCCCTTGCTACGTATAGGAATGATTAGCCTGCATTACTTTTAGAATGATGAAGCATGTATTATGTGTAGAAAGTGAAGCCTTTGTTACTTTAAGAAATTTGAAGCCTGTGTTACATCTAGAAATGTGGGGTAATTCTTGCTTTCATAAATATTGAGCTTCGTGTTACTTTTTACTTTTAGAATTATGAAGCATTTTTTTTGTTTTCTTTAATATGAAGCCTTCTGTACTTTCTAGAAAACAATCTCTGTTATTTAAAGAAATAGGAAACTTCTTTTGATATCTACAATATGGACTATGATACATCGGGAATTATGACAATTTTGCTTTTAAAATGAGATTTCCGAATCGACTGACTAAATTGGAAAGGAAGACAAATACAGAGATGAGGCGAAAGATAATACTGTATCACAGAATTTTGATACGATATCATTTTGTGATAGACAGATTTCTCACTTTTCATTTTGTTGACCAATGTTGTGGGTATTGGTTATTCTAATTTAAACAAAGGTACAGATAAATTATTGGTCTTCTTGCTTAGTTATTCTTATGTTTGCATAGTTATATCTCATTCTGCATGATGGACTGTGCATTTTTAGTTCGAATTTCATACAACATAATTTGGCACCGTTTAGCATTTATAACTGCTGTAAGCAACCACCTTTCATGGTATATAAGATTTTCGTTGTAGTTTTGTTGCCTTTTTAAATAAAATACTTTATACTGATCTTGAATACCCTTGCGTCCCTATTAGATATAAGCTACGCAGTAACAATAAAAATGAATTTCACCATAAAGAAGCTACCAGTCGTGGTTTCAAATTATAAGATTTCAAAGTGTTTACTATCAGTAGACAGAAACGATTTTTTTTTTATTTTTGTTATCTCAGGTCCCCGTCTTTTTTTTTTTTTTTTTTTTTTATTGGAAGGGAAATGACAATAGAATAGAGTTGGGAATAGTCAACCATCCCTTTTTTCTCTTCCGTGTAGTGATGGGCCGTCTGAAGAAAAAGTTTCTGCTGGAGACTTCTTTTTCAACGTAATGGGCTTTCTGAGGCTTATATAAGAGGGGCTTTGCTTAAATTAGAGTTGTAGTTCTCCGGTTTCTTATTGATTTAGAACTGTTTCTTTTCTCTTCATTTTCTAGAATATTTTAACTTTCTCCTATGAGTGTGCTTACTCTCTCTCTCTCTCTCTCTCTCTCTCTCTCTCTCTCTCTCTCTCTCTCTATTACATTATATATATATATATATATATATATATATATATATATATATATATATATGTATGTATGTGTGTGTGTGTGTGTACACTTATATGTTATTATGTTGTATCTTCAGACACAGGAAAAAAAATGTTAGCTTTTGCATGACACTGGCAGGCTTATTCATATTGAAATTAGGGTAAAATATGCATACAGAGTCAATTTTTAAAACATTTAACATAAATATAATAGCAAGCATATTAAGAGCAGGACGTGTTCATATCTATGTATGCGTAGTATATGGCCAACGAGGAAGGATGCAACATCGGAGTGCGAGAACTTTTGCCTCTATTTTCAAGTTTGCGGGCAAATGTCTTAGAGCGAAAACTCTCGACTCCTTTGTTTTATCTTTCTTTGTTGGCCATATACTCTGTATATTCTTATAGCACGCTGTCATTCCCATAATAGAAGATATATATATATATATATATATATATATATATATATATATATATATATATATATATATATATATATATATATATATGTGTGTGTGTGTGTGTGTATATACATATATAAATATATGTACTGTATATATATGTATATGTATGTGTATATATGTATATATACACATAATTATATGGAATACTCCAAAAGTTGATCTGACTTCCCGATTAGCTGAGGTTTTCAGTGACTTAGTGGGAAGTATATCAAGAGCACATTTGAAACATAACCGTGATTTCATTGATAGAATTAGAAGTAAACATTTTAATGGAATTATGTACAGTCTGGACATTATCTCATCATTCACCAATGTATCACTTGATTTTGTACAAGCCTATTCACATTAATAAATTTTGTGAGCTCATAAAGACTTGTGTAGATTCAACCAATTTGATTTCGAAAGAGATTTCTACCAACAAAAGGCAGGAGTTGCTATGGGGTCCTCATCGTCTCCTGTTGTAGCTGATATTGTTTAGAATATATACATATATATATATATATATATATATATATATATATATATATATATATATATATAATATATATATATATATATATATATATATATATATATATATATATATATATATATATATATATATATATATATATATATATATATATATATATATATATATATAGTGCAGGATATGTCTATGGAAGACTTTGATCATTTCTTGGATGAACTTTCGAGTATATGCAGTCGGATCGCCGGAGATCTGGAGATTTTTGTACGTTCCATAACAAATAAGCAACGTTGTACTGAGCAGTAAATTTCAAATAAAATGGAAAAAGGATAACAGTCTTCCTTTCATGGATGTACTAACAATTACGGATATCACAAAGTACAATTTCACAGTGTTAAGAAATCCCTCTTACCTGGATAGCATCAAGATTAGTTTCTCACAAGTATCCCGTTTATTTAGAAAGCGACGTCCATTTTGACTGATTGGAGTCATCGAACTTTCGCTTTGCTCACAGCGCCCAGGGTCTTGAAAGTTTGTCAATATTCTTAATGCTCCCAAAATGCTTTCAAGGCTTAAGTTCATCATGGCTGGTTACACCCGAATATGGTGTAACTTCAGTTGTAATTATCTTTCGTAAATATGTCAGTATGCAATGTTGACTACTTAGATTTCTTTTGCAATCGCATGAGATGTAGTTTTTTCTCAGCAGCAGGTATCCAACTGATTACGCTGGATTCTTGAAGGGATATAAAAATTTATTCAACCCAACTGCATGTTACGGATAAAATGAAAAATGGGAACTTACCTACAGGGTATTAAAACTAATTGTTTACACTCCTTGCTATGGGGCGAAAAAAAAAAAAAATCCGATAAAATGGATACTTCTGCCCATCATGATAGAAGCCATTTTTCATACACCAGGTTACGGAGTAAATTGAAAATTAAAGTTATATAAAAGACATATCCATAAGTGAAATAGACTGGTTAAATCAAGCAGTAAAATTTAAAATAAATAATTTACGCGCTTTACGAATGCGTTGTATTTGTTGGGTGGTTAAATCAAGCAGTTAAATTTAAAATAAATAATTTACGCGCTTTACGAATGCGTTGTATTTGTTGGGCATCAGATTTGATTCCACTCCTAAAGGTACTGTGGTTATTGTTGCAAACATTCAGAGTGAAAATGTGAAGTATTTTACTTACTATATACAAAATTAAGTGTTGCAGAAACATTGCTTATGATCTTATCACTTTAATTCCGACACGTGTGGCGTTTGTTGAGCTTAAAGTACATTTAAGATAAGGTCTACTGTTATTACCGCGATCTAGTTGCTAAAGGTCAGGTTAGGTTAATACTAAAACTAACATATACAGTTAGGTTAGATTGAACCCATGAATAACAATACTTCACAGACCGTGCTTTGTATTCATTTAGGGAATTCTCAGATATAGTTAATATGACCTCAGTAAATGACCCCCCCCCCCCCTCTCTCTCTCTTTCTCTCTCTCTCTCTCTCTCTCTCTCTCTCTCCTGTATATTCCAAGTTGCAAAATGAAAAGACGCCTCCCCATGCAGGACCCAGGACGCACCTTTAATAGTTCGCAGTAAGGAAGTATATCTCCCCCAAGGTTTATGTGAAATGAAATTATAAGTGTTGCACTTCATTATCATTATTTCCAGCAGAACGTCATTGCACTGATACCAGAAAATTAACTGCCTGAAAACGACCAAAGTGTATTCATCCATAATTTGGATATATCGGCTTAATTTGTAAGCTCAAATGTCAAATGTGAATTTTTCATTAAGTCCTAATTAAATCATTTTAGTATTTTGGTTATACCATGAGATTGCTGAAAAACAATTATTTAGCCGATGTTAAAAGATCGGAATTTTTAGATTTATTAAAATGCGATAAACCCAGGAAAATTATACATTTTTTGAGCTGCTAAGGATATTTTATTTTGATATTAGTCTCATTTTTGTAAGTTGTACTGAAAATTAGACATACTCGTATTCATGTTTTAGAAATTATCTAATTTATAAATAATTTCCAATTCTTAGCTGCTTAATAGATTAGGCAGACCTTTATAGGAGTAGGAAAACATGGAAAAAAATAATGAAAATTCATTAAGAAAATATGCCAAACAAACACATCTTGAACTAAGCTATAATAAAAAAAATAGAGCCTTTTAGGAAGAAACAGTAAAAAGAATGGTCTCTGTTCAAAATAAACCGAGCCTTAGAAATTTGAAGTTGTAAAACTTGACTCTTGAGAAAAAGACCCGGAAGCCACATAGTGTTTTTTTGGTGAAGTTTTGGCAGTATTTGGCGACACTTCTTGTAGTTATCCTTCTCTTGCATCATAATCAGGATCTAGTTTACTAGTTTATCTAATTTAGCAATATAAGAAACAGTTGAAGACTTATTTTAGCAAACTTTTCAGTGGATGATCTCGTTGAACTTGA
This sequence comes from Macrobrachium rosenbergii, assembly GCA_039081455.1. Taxonomy (NCBI): domain Eukaryota; kingdom Metazoa; phylum Arthropoda; class Malacostraca; order Decapoda; family Palaemonidae; genus Macrobrachium; species Macrobrachium rosenbergii. Next base: position 5,630,713 of record JANJGK010000029.1, on the reverse strand, counting down.
GCTTCGAGCTTTTCCTTGTTAGCCTGGCCTCCTAAATAAGCCACTTTACGGCTATATTTTTAGTTGTTTTTGGTATATGCATATTCACGGTGCTGTGAATGACGATGTATATAATATTCGCAGCAATAATAGCAAGGAAAATAAAAACAATAGCTTTGTTTATGGGACGAGTTTCATGCAGCCAAATGTAAACAAAACATTGTGACGCCAATGAATAGAGATAATTCATAGATCATAGAAAATGGGTATGAAGCATTTCAAGGACAAATGCCCCGCAGCAGGAATAGCCTCTTGAACAAAAGTATTAAAAAAAAAATCAAAGAAAAATCCGGACAAACAAAAATTTCCATCTCTTGGCAGTGTCACTTTGAATCAGTTGTCATTTAAACACCGTGATATTTAATCTTAAGCGCGCTCAAACGCGCCAAAACACATAAGAACCGGTAGAAAAATAACGATAGTACCTTATGGGGTCATGAATACCTAAAAATACTGCCTAAGATCCTTTTTATTAATTATAGTTCTTCCGTCACCAACATCATATATTTAATATAAACAAATGTTACGAACATTTCGTAAAGAAAGCGGATGGTGTGGAGAAAACTCTCAGAAGTTGAGCATTGCGATCACCACAAGGAACAAGAAAAGCTTAATTACTGAGGATGATGGAAGAGAGAAGCGCGCCTCTTAAACGGTCTCAAGTTGTGTGTGTGTGTGTGTGAGAGAGAGAGAGAGAGAGAGATTTTCCTCTGAATTGTAAACAAAATCAAAAAGATTAAAGGCTTGTGAGGCAGATGGATAAAGCAGTGAAAGTCAGGTCTCTGAATTGCAACAGAAACCTCCTCCATTATAGCAGTCGATGCAAGCTGAGGTGTGAAACAGGAAAAATGCAAAAGAATAAGTAAGGAGAAACATGAAAACTAGAAAACAGATGGGCGTTTAAGCATCGTGCAGATAGGAGAGACATGCAAATTAGTATTATTATTTTGATATTAGAGGCCTTGTCGCGTGTGTAAAGTATTCGATAACAAAATGATTAGTTGTTAGGCTAATTGGATGAGTGAAAATAAGTCTCCTGCGTATTTTTTACGCTTTTCCTCGTAAGGGCAGTGTTGCAGAATCATGTTTTGCTCAAGATCACTTTAGATCTGAATTTTTAATTGAGAGGAATTCTTTAACTTTTTTTTTCGTATGTAAAAAGGGTTAGTTAACATCATCTCTAGACATATTTCCCACGTCCATTAACATGTATTTTATATATAAAACACATGATAAAATAAAGGATTGTTTTGTGCCTTTTTTTTTTTTTTTTTTTACAAAATAATAATTATATGAGCTATATCCATGTTATAGAGTTAACACTAATAATTCTTAAAAGAAATATTCATCGGAGCTCACGCCATGGACTGGAACACACACAAATGTGTGAGCGTGTGTTTGTACTGGTAAGTGTTTGAGTAAATGCGTATGTATATGACTTTATTTACTATGTGGATTGTGTGCTTAATACGTATCTCAAGATATAGGGTATTTCCCCTTTAATGTACGTTTTGGTAACGTTCTCGAGAAACATAAAAGCTTTAGTTTCCGAAGAAAGTAGTTCACTTGCTCGCACTGAAACACTTCAACGGGCTCGAGAGGATAATGGATAAGCGCACGAACGGAGCTTTCCATTTCTCCGTGAAAGGCCACGTCTAGATGGGCAAACAAGCTTTACTACTTGAACAAAGAGTGCGACCGTCATCGGGATTATTTCCCTTTCTAGTTTTGTTTAGGAACATTTGCTTACTTTTGATCAACAAATATCCGCAAAAAACTTTTGACTTAGGCCCCAATGAAAAATCGTTCTGTAGCGTCTATTTGCTTAAGTTACACACTAGAAAGCTGCAGGGTTCTTTGTAAATTGAGTAAATCCATTACAATAAGCCCATTGAAACACTACGTCCCCATTTCCTGTTAGAAAAACCGATTATAGTTTAGCTTCTTTGTTTTTCTGATAAACGTTGGGTTTTTTATTGCATATTGGTGTATTTTGATATACTAAAATTTTCCACTTCTATGGATTTTACAAGGTATTTTCAGGAATAGAGAAAATATTTATTAAAGCACATCAGCCGCACTGGTAAACCCATATAAGTAATTATAAAAGTGGTATTTATTGTGTATGCAGTGCAATATTTACTTTCTTTGTTTGAGGCCCATCTGTACAGCCCGATAATGCCTGGCTGTACCGCGTAGTCACGTTGATGAATTTAGACATTGCAGTTATCTGTTGTAGTGCATAGCACGAGGGCATGTACCCCATTCAACAGGTAATGGAAAGTCATCGTTGTTTGACATGGCAGTGCCACAGGAACAGAGGAGGAAAGCTCGAGAAATGCAAATGTTTGCTGTTCCTCGGTTCTACTGTTCTCGAATGAGATTTCATGTTTATTATATGGGGAGTTATTGGGACTTTTACTTTCATAATGAGGTCGACTTTATAATTCCTGTTTTGTATCTGTCTTCTTCCCTTCTCTAAATAGTCTGGCAAATTTTTCTCAAATTATTATTCTCTCCTTTCATGATGACACTGAACGCACCCAGTACATTTCACTTGTCATCCCTCTCCTTTATTTTTGGAAATATTTCAGAAGCTCTTGTGCAAAACTGTCCCTTTGTCAGACCTTGACATCACACCATTTTTATCTTGACAGAGCTGCCATTGTTTCTATGCACATCACAAATTTTCCATTCGAGGTGTTGGCGCTCAGCGTCTTTCTGAGGAATACGCAACTTGAAGGCTCTGTCTTCTCTCAAACTCATTTGTCCAGTGGATGCTTCATCAGACCCTTTCCAAGCCTCTTCCTAACCTCTTATTACAACTTCAACTCATAGTCTTGTTTCATTGCTGAGGTTAGTTGTCAGCACCCTTGTATCTAGACTTGTTTGTCATGAATACCTCTTCTATGAACTTTGTGACTTTCTTCTTCGACCTAGTTGCCGAAATTTACCATATTTGAGACTTAAACGAACACTTCGCTAAGTTTCTTCATTTTGTCTTTGTTGATGCGGCAAGTAATTGAGCCAGCATGAGGAAGCTAACAGTTCGCACTCAACAAATAAGCCTGATCACCTTGACTATCCAAGTACTTTGCCGAAAGAGCAGACATGTGATAAGTGAAATGGAGTGCATTCCCTATGTGAGAAAAGTTCCGTTGAGCAAATCAAAGGCATCGTTAACCCTTAGTATCTCTTAATATTCTTTAAGCTTTATTTTTCCAATTACTGCAAATATCACTTCTTGGGTCTTTGAAAACTCAGTTATTTGTGTGACATTAAATTAATAGTCACCAGTCTGTTAACTGGAGAAGGAGTGAGAATAATCTTAATGCCATTGGCAGAAAAGGCCCTGCTTGACTGAAGAGCAGAGAACAGTAGATTGCTGCTGCCAAGATTATGAGGGTTATGTGTGCTAAACACCACCAAATGAACTCCAAGAAGAAATAAGATGGACTTTATATACAACTGCCAAATTTTTATTGATTAAAGGATAGAAAGAGGTATGATAATTGTTGTTGGCGGTACATATGCAAGATTTGGTAGGAGCAATGAAGGTATGGAGAAAGTGCAAACGAAAATGGGTGCAATGTACTAGTTTGCGTGCTGCAAATAATCTTGTAATGGAAGGCATTCTTTTCCAACGCAATGGCATCCATAATCGCTCTTAGGTATTTCTAGAAGCCAGGTAGATCACATAGTCAATAACTGAGAGAGGGGAAAAAGAATTTTGAGGAATGCTGATACCATAGATGAGCAGATATTAGCAGGCTTACCAGCACGTGATTACCACACTGAAAGTGAAATTAAGAGCATTTAAAAAAATTACAGAGTAAATTTAATGCAATAAGGCTTCTTGAGGATAAATGTTGAATGGCGAAACAGGGTTGTAGTTCTAGACAAAACTGGATTGACATTGCGGGTATATATCACTCTGCAGGGAAAGAGGTCCTCGGTTAACAAGACTGGAAATTTGGGGCTCGGATGAGGCCCGGGATACTTAAATACTAGACAAGAGCAAAATGTACATGCAGAAAAATACTTTGCGCTAATTACTCAAGTCTAGCTAGTGAAGTTCAACGAAGCACAAGAAAGGATAAAAGATGATTCCTGGAAAGTCAGGAAGCTGCTGGTGACAAAGCCGGATGAAAAGAAAGAGGAAAATACGTGCCAAGAGGAGGGATTGGTCATTAATAACAGCAGAAAAAGAAAAACAACACTGGACGGAACATTTTTGTGAGGTCTCGAACAAGAAGTATGAGGAGGATAGTATGACTTTGAAACTAAAGAACATCTGAATGTACTGATGAATGAGCTCACGGTTTTTGAAGTGGAGATGTAGTAGAGAAAACTAGGAAATGGAAAATACCAGGCTATGAATGAATCACCTCAAAGAAGATTTTAGCTGAAACCGAAGTGAGATCTCATATACTAACTAGACTTTAGTAAAATATGAAATAAGGGGAGAAAGCCCTATAATGAGAACTGAAAGTCATCGTAAGTATAGCAAAAAAAAAAGCGTGTCGTGACCTGACTGAAAGTGGTAATTGTAATGGCATTGGACTGACGTTTGTGAAGAAAGTATTCAGTATTTTTATCCTTAGTAGGTAAGATGAAATTGATGAAATGCTCAAGAGATGAAAAATCTAGTTTTAGAAAAGGCAGGTTGTACAGGTCACATATTTGTGCTAAAACACATGGTGTATCATTGTAAAAAATTTAGAAATCCATTTTTCTGATGGCTTTTGTTGAGTAGGAAAAGGCATTTGGCAGTGTCCATAGACCAGTATTATGGAAAGTCTTACGTCACTGTTATTCCTATTAAGAATGTTAAGCTAATTAAAATTGTCTAATGAAGCAGATGTAAAATTAATCTGAAAAATGGTGAACTAGGATCGTGTGAGTCAATTGGGATATACTTTTTTCAGCAAAAGACACTGAGAATGTAAGATCTATAATAGCATCAAGAAGGACTGCACAGCCTAAAGCTGAAGATGAAATACCTGCTTCAGGTGCAGTGATTAATTATAACAGTTTTCATCAGATTATTTTAGATAAATATTGTAGCGTTGTATTAATAGATAATCTTTGTTATTTGATTGAAAGCTTAAATGACTGAGAACTTTTATTGATTAATTAAATATTGGACGGACGCTCAAATTTCAGACATTAATTCTTAGCGTTTGGAAAAGTAAATCTGTAGATGGTTGGAGCAGATGTTCGTTTAAGAGTGTTTGGCATTACATTTACCAGGTCCTCGTAAATCATGCTGACGGATTTTATATTATATTCCATCAGGAGTATAATTACTTCAAGGCACAGGAGGATTACAATGTTGGCTGTTATATTTACACCATCCACGTAAAGTATTCATGAGATTGCCCTAAATGGGGAGTTCTCAAAGAAGTCCTTTCCAAAATGTCTGTTTCACTTAGCACATCAGTTCTTTGAGGAATAAACTTTCGGAGAAATTCATGAGTGTCACTAACTTAGGTTAAGCTTTTAATGATAAGTATATTCGCAACATTTATGTTTTTTCTTGGGAATTATTTATATATAGTCGAAGTAAAGTAATTATCCAAGCAATATAATTTGGCGACGGTTTAGTTGTTCTGAGGAAGCCGATTTGTAGTTTTTATGTGAAACATAACTATTGGCGTTGTAATAATTGCTATTTCTATAATCATTGCTCCTGGACCCCCTTTAGCTCGCAAAAGCTGAAAGTTCAAGTGAACTTTTCCGTTCGGAGGTTGTATGTACATATGTGTGTATGTATGTTAAGGCAAAACTTTTCACCTATTCGACTTCTCCAGAAACTCTGAACCATTTTTAGCTAACTTTTGCGCAAAGTATCTGGGGTAATTAGGGATTCACGTTAGGTCCAGTGGGGACCAGTTAGTTTCCAATCGGAGAGTTTTAAGAAACTAAAAATATCGTGGGTATTTTTTTTTTAAGATTACCTTTCGCTGGAACTACAGGACCAGTAACGGTCAAATTCACTTGAAAGCTTCCTCGTGTAAAGCAGATTCAAGTTTGTTCAAGACATGGCCCTAGGGGACAAGGTGGGATCACTATAGGTGCACAGAGTGTTACACGGTTGTAAATAGTAAAACTACCATTACCTTGCAAGTGATGCAACTTTGCATGGGTGATCAGGGTGGTCTGTGGTCCACGACTTTTGCATGCTGCAAGTAAATGGCGAAAGATTCTGTCATTAAATATATTGGGAAATGTACTGAGCAATAGAAAAGAAACGTCATTGCATTTTTTCCTCAGTGAACATTTTTTTGATTCGCCTCAGCAATAATTTGAGTGTGTTATTTTTATTTCATACATGCCAGTCTGTGTGTTGCGTGCGTTTTAGCTGGATATTTCAACGAACATATAAGCAGGATTCGATAAGTCCGGGTGAACGCATTAGGCACCCGTCCCTCTCATGATTACCTTACGTTGGACATTAAAGGAATTGTTTATGCTTATCATGACGCCAATCACAAGACAGAAAATGGAGGATCAATAAAGAAAACAACAGAGCATATGGGGATAGCTATTGTAAATTGGCATCAGGTCTTTCGTGACGTGGTTTGGTGGCGGCATGCTCTTCACTAAGCGTTCTCGCTTCTAAATTCTGCTCTTATTGTAATGGCTTCTTAATTAGCATCTTTAATCACATTTAATTCATAAATATTTGGGGTTCAGGTTTGCAAATAAAAACTATCGTTACAATTTGCAGCTTTGAGCCTTAACAGATCAACATGTCTATTTATGGATCCCTTCGGCCCCTAGCTGCAACCCTTTTCGTTTATTTAGCTGTAACTCCGTACATATTCTCTTTCTTCTATGTGACTTTCCACCCCTTCCTAACAACTGACTCATAGTGCAACTGCGAGCTTTTTGTTATGGCATCTCTATTTTGAGTTGAAGGCCATAACTACAATTGTTTCTTCTTTACCTGTGTGGTAGAAAGATGGTATTTTAATAGATGTTCAACGATCTTATGCTTCGTCAAAAAGATCCGAGGATGAAGGCGATAATGAAGCGATATCTTCTAGCTTGTGTTTTATTGCTCAGCTACATTTAAGGAGCGTAGAAGAATTTACAAATTAAGATACATAAGCGTACATAATAGAATCACAACGAACATGAGCATCTGAGCTTTATACACAATAAGGAATCATATCCTATATACATGAGGTAGATCTTACAGGATCGAAGCCTGTGAGTCGGATTCAGCACTAACACAATAATAATTTATTATACTTATACATTTAAGCATGACGCGTTCCCGCGCTCGTTACATAAGCATTTGCATTCAGCATTACATAGCATGTCTTACAACGTACGTTAAGACATACATGACAATTTTCCTCCTGTTACACCTTTCAAACCTTTTTACAATCAGTTTGCCGTTTCACCTGTGAATGACCTCACAGGTCCCAGGGCTTGGCCTTTGGCCTAAATTATATATTCATGAAGCTCAAAGTGACGCCCATGAATCCCCACCCCCTGATTTGTTGAATTTTAGTTGGTAGCTATTCCGTTGCAAAGATCGAGCCATTTACTCAAATTGTTATATATTTCTTATTCGCACTTACA
>JANJGK010000029.1:5598078-5613078 GCA_039081455.1 Macrobrachium rosenbergii | reverse complement strand
CACAATTTTAATCCAATTTATTTTTAAAAATTACTAGGAGGTAAGTTTAAAAAACCTTAGTGGATGTATTTATTGGGTTAGAAACTATCACAAACTGAGGAACCATTTCAATAACAGGACGCTTTGTCTTTCTTTGCTTCTAAAATTTAATATAACAGTAGTAGTAAGAGGCAAAGCACGAGCCATAATAAATTCGATAACAGTATTGCAAGAAGGATAAAAGTGGCTAGATATTAACAACAGCTGATTGATAATTTTATTAACTTGCATCTTTGTAGAAATAAATACCATTCAGTGAGGTGCCACAGAACAATAAAAGGGAAGTAAGAAGCAGAAGTAGAAAAAAAGTACGTAGCTTATATAAGCGACAATTAAAACGTAATAGTTACAAATAAATGAACTGATAGTTAGAGAAGTAGAAGATGAAAATATAAATACCTAAGCAGGAAAGAAAAGACTCTCGACTGTCTCCAAAATCAAGAAAACTATATCTTTGGAAGAATGTGGTTGTATTGAGTATTCTCGCTATAAAGTATGTAAATAAGGCAACTCAGGCGAAGCATCTAAATGGATTCAGCCACCATACAGTGACGTACATTACTGCAGCCAATTAAGTTGCCAGTAGGTGAAAGTGGGATATTATGAGTGACCCTAATTTCCATGCAAAGTTACCGTTGATAGCTGGCTCTATAGATACACCTGCCTAGAAATCCAGTAATGAAAAACATTCGGGTCATAGAAAGAGGAGGTTTTCATCAAGTGTGTTAATGTTGGTTGATATAGTTGCGCCTCAGTGTTATCAAGATCATGAAAGATTTTATGAATAAATTACAGTATGTATGATGTACAGTACATACGGTATATCATCAAGAATGTATATCAGTCTGCTAGAAACCCCGTAGGGGGTTAGTGTCGTCATTGCACCTCACTTAAGGATCTTTGCAGCGTCCCTTCTGACTTCCCACCCTCTCCATCAATTATTTCATAATGCAACTGCGAGGTTTTCTTCTTATTACAACTTTCAAACCTTCTTAATGTCAATTTCCCTTTCAGCGCTGAATGACCTCATAGGTTCCAGCTCTTGGCCTTTGGCCTAAAATATATATTCTACCCAAGTCTTCTAGAAAAGAAGTGCTGGTATTTGGGGAAAAGTCTGAAACCTAGGACATCGGATTACAGCTGGGTTACAATAAAAAGTAAACCAAAGCAAAAGATACATGACGACAAATTTTATGGAGATCAACTCAAAGTAGAACGCGCTCAGTTCTCAAATCTCGATAGTGGAGTTGAACGAGGATTAAGAAAAGATATGAGAATATTTTGGACAAACAGGCTGATAATATTGACAAAACCATATATATGTAGTTAATGGGTTCAGGGTAGCCTACAGAATTATTAATGAAAAGAGAAGAGGAAAATACCTGTCACGTCGAGGGAAGTGTCAATATCAGAAGAGGAAAAAACACAATTCTGGGCGGAATGTTTTTGTGAGGCCTGATAAACAGATGTGATGCGATAATTTGTTTGATAGACCGGCAGCTGACGGAGACCTGAATTTGCTTATGAATGAATTCACAGTTTTTGAAGAGGCATCAATAATTAAGAAGCTTGGGAGATGGAAAACGCCAGGTTGTGACAGAATCGCTGAAGAGGTGATTTTAGCTGAAACAGAAACGACATCTCGGATCCGAGTTGGAATGCTTAGTGGAATATGGAATGCGGAAATAAAGCCTCATGCTTTGGAACTGGAAGCCAAGCAAAGATATCACAGAAAGGTGTTATTATTAACAATATGCATATTTTCAATATCCTGGAGAATGGAATTGATAAAAAGCTTACAAGCTGGTTTTAGGTTGAATATTTGTGATAAAACTTATTGTGCAGCAATGCATAGCATTTAAAAACCCCCTTTTGATGACTTTGTTGATTAGTAGAAGGCATTTGACAGTTTTCACAGACTAATACAATATTATGAAATGTTTTGCGTCAGTATGGCATTTCCGTTAAATATCTAAAGTTAATTGAAAATGTCCACTGACCACGTAGATACACAGTTAATGTTAATGGAGTCTTATCAAGTAAATCTGCCATGAAAAATGGTTCCTACAAGGGAAGTCTATTTCACTTGTATAGCCATTTCAAAAATATTTTAATGAACAAAGAGGTTTTAGATGGAAGAGAAAGTTTAGAGTGTAATATTGTTAGAAACTTTACAGACTTACAGTATGCAGAAGATGCAGTCTTAAACAGCAAAACACCACAGCGTTTGCAAAGCTTCCTTGAAAGAATGCATCATGTCTGTAGAGAAATAGGACTCAAAATAAATCTAAGAAAACAGGAGTAATGGGGACAAAGTATGCACAAGGGGATGAAATAACGAAAGATGGAGAAAGGATGAAGAAGCTGAATGTTTCAAGTATTCAGAAACGGCGATTTCCTGTACAGGTTTTCTTGAGCTGAATTTAGCGAAAGATTAAAAAAAGGCAACTCACACAATGGGCAGGCATACGAAAGTACGAGTATACATAAGCCTAGTACGATCTGTATTGTTAAACGGACTTGACAGCGAAACTATATCTAAAAGACTTTGTCGATAATAGACTAAAGCTTTAAGAAGAATATTAGGAGTCAGATGGCAGGTCAGAGTTATAAATGATACCTTAAGAAAATGTGATGAAAGGCAGGTGGAATGGCTTGGACAGTCCTTTACATTACCCATGGGAGAATATTACTTGATAGAGTCTGCTGGGGTCCTGTGTGCACCAGAAAAATTGGAGGACCCACACCTACTTGGGTGAGAACTGAGAAAGGAGGCTTGGGATGATTGGAGATTTGTGGGATGTAAAGTACAAGAAAGACATGAGTTGGCAAATTTCACAATATCCTCGGGAATAACGTGTACCCAAAGAGTATTTTGTGTGAAGTACATCAACACTGATCAAAGTTGGAATCAATGTTATTTTGGTATTGTACATGGTTGATAATCGACTTATCCACTCAATCACCAAAAAATGGATTAGTTGGATAAGTTGACCGTATTAATGTCAAAAAAGACAAAACTTCGAGTTCTGGCCAAGGTATATGCGCACACACATACATACACGCACACACACAGACATATATATGTATATATATATGTACGAGGTATGTTCAGTAAGTAATGAGAAAATGTCAGGAGAGACACTATTTATTTTCATAAACTTACACAACTTTGTCTCCTTCAAAATAATTGCCTCTCGCAGCTACACACTTCTGCATGCATCTCTCCCAATCCTGGAAGACCTCCTCAAAGTCCTTTTTCAGTATTCCCTTCAGGTAACTTTCCGATGCCTCTTTCAGCTCCTCTGTTGACTGGAATCTGGTTCCCCTGAGGCTGTCTTTCATGCATGGGAACAGGAAGAAGTCGCAAGGGGCTAGGTCAGGGCTGTAGGGTGGGTGTTGTACCACTTTCATTCCCCTGTCGGCCATCCAGGTGGTTACCAGCGTTGACTTGTGGCATGGGGCATTGTCCTGGTGGAACCACCACTGACCACTCCTCCACTCCTCTTCGGTCAGAACTGTCTCTACTGTGCCAATACTAATACCAACAGCTTGTATATACTGTATACGTATATATGTATATGTATGTATATATATATATATATATATATATATATATATATATATATATATATATATATATATGAAATTTTTTATCACACCGTGATTTATATACAATCATGAAGCTGCAAATGTCGTTTAATATCAAATTCACGCTACCTCGAGAGTATCTCCGATGGAGAATTATCACCGAAGGGGAATTTATATAAGTGATAAATGAACAGGTACCACTGGGACGCGAACCCTTGACATGGACCCATTCAACGACTCCAGTGGACGTTACCACCGCGCCATCTGTTCATTTATCACTTATATAAATTCCCCTTCGGTGATAATTCTCCATTGGAGATACTCTCGAGGTAGCGTGAATTTGATATTAAACGACATTTGTAGCTTCATGATTATATATATATATATATATATATATATATATATATATATATATATATATATATATATATATATATATATATATATATTCTGCTGTTCGCCCTCTCTGCATTATTCAGTAAGAATATCATTCTAACAAAGACAGGAAGGCGTCTCTATCGCCGCTCAGAGAAGCTAAACGTTCAGAGGTAGGCTGTGTTTTTCATAAAAAATAATGTCTTTAGCAGGGATAGTTTAGCATTAGGGGCCTAACCCATAGGGAGGGCTTTACCAAGTAACCTCTAGTGAAGGTGGTCTTAAGCTTCCTTTTGCTCTGTCCTATGCATTCGGCGATGTTTTGTCAAATTTTCAGACTGCCAGAGGCATATAGGCATACGTCGGAAAAACAACCCAGGACTACAGCTTTGACCTGACCCGATGCTGCCAAAGAGAGACTTGCTATCACGCAAAGCAGATGCGTTGTGTGTAACTAATTCTTTGTGCTTGCCCTCATACTGTTTCATTGGTACTAGTGAGGTGTAGAACGGGTCTTTTCAAGACTTCTGACCGTCAGTTACATGCGCAAGCAACCCATGTCAACGGGAAGTCAGAAATTTGACAGTTTCTTCGTCAATTTACTAGTATTCTTCCACTGTATTTCATCTTTTCCCTTTGTTTTCACCACTTCACCTCCATCTACGAGAACCTGGTATATATAATAAATTTTTCGTTTATGAAGTCTAGTGTAAGAATAATTAATATTGCCAAGTGAATTGCATAAACTATTCCCGTGCAGTAAGGAGGAATTAGGGAAGGTTAAGTAAGTAAAGTTCAGGCAGCCTTGTGTTTCGATCCCATTGTTCGGAAGAGAATTAGCCTTCAATATTACAAAACTGCGTGCCATATCTACCAGCATAGACATCTGTTGTGTTATATTTTCTTAGAAGAGCAGGGGAAATTGACTGTGTTAGATGCTGACCAATTGTTCATGTAATTTCCTCGCTATCACCGCACATTCGTTCTTTGTCGGGACTAATTGGGAAGTAAAGAGGTTTGATGTAATCCATTTGTTGCAGAGTAATCCATTATCCCCTACATTGTTCCCCGACTGGCGCCCTTATTCAATCAAGTAATTGTCTGTCTTTGAGGTTAACTTTGGCTTTAATTGGCAGGTTACGTGTGCCATTGGTGAAGCAGGGCCCTATAAATTACATTAATTACTTAATAAACTCATCAGCCAAGCCCACACGTAACAATATATATATATATATATATATATATATATATATATATATATATATATATATATATATATATAATATATATATATATATATATATATATATATATATATATATATATTTATATATTATATATATATATATATATATATATATATATATTATATATATATATATATATATATATATATATATATCACTCAAGTTGCTATAATACAAAAGGTATAATTTCGAGTTGTGAATAAGACATGTCCGCATGCGCACAGCATGCGCACACATATATGTGTGGATGTGTGTGTGTGTATATGTATATATATATATATATATATATATATATATATATATATATATATATATATATACACGTATATATGTATATTATATATACATAAAACATTTGTTTTTGAAAATTAGCTTTGTGCTCTAAATTGAATTATTAATCAGTAGAAGCTTTTGATACATTATTCTTATAATCGAGATCTAAGTTTTTAGTGAGTCACTTGTAATTGTCATATAGCTTTATACACTTATATCCCCTGAACTGATTTCTGCCATTAAACTGTAAGTGTTACATATTGTAGATAAAATTTCATAGATTTCTAGTGTTTCATGTTCGAAATTGTCATAATAATTTAATCTTCCGATTTAGCAGTGTTCTGCTGTTAAGGTCATTTAAGATTATTTGATCCAAATCTTGGCAGGCTCACCGAATCCAGTGCTCTAAAAGCTTATGGCTCGCATTTTACTTCTAAAGAGGGAAAGAAAATAAGATGAGCTTTTTTCTGCATACAGATTGGCCTGATTGCAGAGTTGTCAGAAATCTCTGCTTACAGTTTGTTCTAATGGCCTTGTGCCTTCCTTTGAAATTTGGAAAACCCATTTAGAAGACATCTTTTCACGAAGGAGGTTTGGCGTTCAGTAATGTATTATATGATTTTTTTTTTTCATATTTATTCGGCATCTTTTACCTAAATATTTCCTTCCGTTTTTGCGGCTTTTCTTTTTAGAGCTTCTGTGTCTGTGGTGGTCCTCATTTCCGTCTGAAGTTTGCAGGTTATGATTGTGACGGTGTTTGCATTGAGAATGCATTGGTATTATGGCATTTAGGAAAACTTTACGTCACGGATTTGTGGAACTATTGTATTTTTATGTATTTCTTTACCGTTTAAGTCTTTGCTTTGATTAAGGTCACTTTGATAAGGGCTTCCGGTAATCGTAAGATGCTCAGTACCCAATTAAAATTTGCTTACTAATATCAGTTTAATGACTTTTTATGAAGTCTCCTCGTTACGAAACTAATGAATAAATAGATAAGTAAGCTCTAAGATAGACAGCAGAATGAGAATGTTGGGCATTATGAACGTTTGATGATTCCAAATAACCACGTTAAGGTTTTTAATCCCCTAACTTTCCCAGGTGTCATATAATCCGAATTAGATTGGTTAGTTTGAATTTCACCATGAAGAATAAAATTACTTAAAGTTACAATTCGTAAGAGGAATGCACAGGAACTCGTGTTTACATTTTCTTGTCTCTATATTGCTAAATTTTAGGATATAGAAGTCTCAATTGAATTCAGCCATTTGATGCAAAAGGTGGAGCTTACAAGAAATAATCAAAGGTGTTCAGCTGGATCTCTGGTTCGGTGCTTCAGTAAGTTACGAAGAGAGCTGACAAGAGAGTCACAGTCAGATAGAGAGAGAGAGAGAGAGAGAGAGAGAGAGAGAGAGAGAGAGAGAGAGAGAGAGAGAGAGAGAGAGAGAAGCCTAATCCTTGGTTTGATTTAATTTACATTTTTATACACGTCTCGACTGTCGACCTAACCGCGCAATAACTTCTCGCTGCTGGAGAAAGGGCGCTGGTGACTGGTACAATACATGTACATACGCTACCGGGGTCTAAGCGATGACAGGCAGGGCAGCCGATCGAGACTACGGTCTACCCAAAGCCAAATCAAAGTCCTTCAAAAAGAAGGCATCGTGCTTACCCCATAAAGATGGGAAAAAAGCACGTTAAAAGAAGAAGAAGAATATTAATACTTTTACACGTAGTTGAAATCAGGTATCGATTTAAAATTTGTGTACAGTTTACGACTCGAAAGTGTATATGACCGATTCCCAGTGTTTATAATTTATCGCTGGCCTGACTTTTTTATGCGCTTTAAATATGGCATTGTTATGAATCACCAAAAATTCCTTTTCTAGAACAGTTGCTTCATTTGCGCCGATTCTTGATTGTAATTTAGGACGGCATTCAAAGAGATACCACGCAGCTATACTGTTGGTATCTTCTAATTCAAGTTATACACACACACACACACATATATATATAATATACATATGTATAAAAATAAAAAATATATGAATGTATATATATTATTTATGTTATATATATAAATAGTATATATACATTTATATTTTTTAATTTTTATACATATATATGTATGTATGTATGTATATTGTATGGGTGTGTCTGTGTCTGTTTCTATATTTACATATATGTATTCATATATATTTATAGGATATCATACGCCATACTTCCTATATCCTTTGTGATTTTGAAAATTGTTAATATTATTTATTCATAATGTACGGAGGCATTTAGAAGCTGATGAAATTAGATTTTTAGCTGAAATGTTCGGAATGATATTCAGCCTAAGATTTTATCTTTCTATTTTTGCGGAGAAGATTGAAAGTGAAATGATTAATACAATATCGTAATACTAAAAGAACTAGAATGTCAATTGAAAGCGCACATCTTGAAGGCTTTAGGCTGTAATTGAATCCGTACAATGATCTTTTGTATTACAGAGTCAGTTCAGTATTATAATTAGGACCTTGTTATGGGTACGGTTAAAGTAATCAGTGAATTAATTATTTTTGTTAGTGAACATCTCTTGCAATGACTTGCCTGGAGGAATTCATCACTCATTGTCGTGAAAACTGAAGTTCTTATTGTTGTGGGTGCTTTTGCAAAATCTCAAGGGGAGAGGCCATTTGCTCGTAGGAGATGGAAAATTATTATTATTATTATTATTATTATTATTATTATTATTATTATTATTATTATTATTATTATTATTATTATTATTATAAGTAGTAGTAGTAAGTGGTAGTTGAAGACAAGCTGCAGCCCTAGTTAGAAAAGCAAAAATGAAGTATCCCATTATAACATTTTCAATCCATTATCTATTTAATACTTTGCAGACATGATATTGTTAGTTCCTAGTTTCTTTTGCCTTTCGTGCAATGAAGTAATGCTGTGCATGCCTGCTTTTGCAGCCATCAGCAGTAAGAGTACTGTTGCATGAAAAACTAGTTCTTCATAAGCGTAATTGTTGAAACATGAAAAATGTCAATACTTTTTATCCCCTTTTGGATTTCATTTCGTAAATCCGTTATGATTATTTTTATGATTGTACATGGTGTCATTATCATTGGTTATTAGAAGATGTAGTATCGGTTGTCATAAAATAGGTTTATTATTGTATATCA
This sequence comes from Macrobrachium rosenbergii, assembly GCA_039081455.1. Lineage (NCBI taxonomy): Eukaryota > Metazoa > Arthropoda > Malacostraca > Decapoda > Palaemonidae > Macrobrachium > Macrobrachium rosenbergii. The sequence goes on along the minus strand of JANJGK010000029.1, from coordinate 5,604,374 downwards.
GCTACCGGCCTGAGTTGTCATCATTGATATAATTCGCTCTCTCTCTCTCTCTCTCTCTCTCTCTCTCTCTCTCTCTCTCTCTCTCTCTCTCTCGTGCTTATAAATATATTGGAAGAAGTTCTGGTATTTTCTATTCATTCATCACCCCTTCGAACTATGGGAAATATTCAATTAAGGCAGAGTTTGGAGTTGCGGGATCACGTGACCTTTGACGTCCACTGAGCATTAGGTCACGTGAGCCTTGACGTCAGTCTAAAATAAACGCAGCATCGTAGATGCTACCGTGCAGCATTCCAAATTTAGAATGACATTTCACATTCTGTTATCCGCGTTTCGTAAGCCCAATCGCAATAGAATCTTGCCCATTTTACTGCTATTGGCCTTTGCTTTATGAAACTCTCTCTCTCTCTCTCTCTCTCTCTCTCTCTCTCTCTCTCTCTCTCTCTCTCTCTCTCTCTCTCTCTCTCTCTCGTGGATGTTATGCATGACTACGGTCTCATGTAAGTTTATACTGTGTGTTTTCTAGTTAAATTTAAGTAATGAAATATTTCCTTTTTCCCAGTTTCCCATAAACGCGCTTGTGTTCTACTTGCATTGACGGAGATCACTGTTATTACTAGCAATTTGCTCTTAAAAAACTATTTTACACATTTATAAAGCACAAGGATTAATGTAAAGGCAAATTTTTAAATATTACACCACAGACTTTATCCAAAACAGAAGTACTGTCTTAATTTTCCTGATGCCATACTCTGTGTTAATAGTGAACGAGAAATTGTTGTGTGTTGACAGTTGCTTCCCAGTATTCCCAAAGGTTCCATTGAGTATCAGGGTCTGTTCTTCCGATCTCCTTAAGAGGTCAAAGTAGTAGGATGCCGCTTCTAAGCTTTCAAGCCTTCCCCATCCCCACTGGCTCCTCTTTATCGAAATATGACCAGCACCTTTCTATTTATAGGCTCCTACAGCTTTGTTATGTGAGAGCTGCTCACCTGGAGTTAATGGAGGGGGAGGGGCGGAGAGAGAGAGTGATTGCCAGGACACGAGACCTCGTGCTCACGTGAGTGAGGAGGCGGTCAATCCGGGGCCAGGCTTCTCTCTCTCTCTCTCTCTCTCTCTCTCTCTCTCTCTCTCTCTCTCTCTCAGAGAGCACCGCATATTGACATCTGTCCTTTCTGCATGTTTTTCTGCCTTGATGCTCTCTTTTTCTCTGATTTTCTCATTCCATTTTTTCTACCCTTCCCTGGTTATTTCTACCTGTTGAAGTTTTTTCCTTTTCATTCTCATTTTCCTTTTGTAACTGATGAACTTGCGTTGTTTTCGTTTATTGTAACCCTAATTGTATTATAACCAGAACTATTTGCGGCATCAGTGATAATAATCGTTGATCGTTGGGTTAGCAGATTTTATCAGCAAACCGATACAATCCATCTTTATACGGAACCCTTTTACCAAGTCGATATAGCGGGGTTCTCCAACCATCTGTATAAATCCACCTCATTTTGTCCTTATATAACCATGATTGGTTGCAGCTGAATGACGCAAGGTCTCGGTGAAAGAAAAGGCTGGTTTTCCTTTTTATTCCAAAAATAGTCATAGTTCAAACACATTTTTCCCTTGCAGGCATTTACGACCACTGTGGTCTTTTATTTCTATTTTAGACTCGAGAAGAGATATGAATAGGTATTATGAAAACCTCGTTAGCATTTCCAGTTACAGTTGAAATTGTGAGTCATGTTTCCAAAAATATCTAGTCAAATTATTACTCATGATTACGCTGGGCATACATACTACACTTCTCTCGTTTATTTTAATAATGAATCATGAATTATAATTGTAGCAGGTATGGATATGAAAATGTTTTCATTTGTATTAATATTTACAACTAGGCAACTACGCGGGCAAATGCGTTTGTAAGAAATATATACATATTTACTGATATATGTCTGTATTGATTTATATGCTTGTGGAAGTGACTGTTCAGGACATAAAGTAAAGAAACCAGAATTGAATGGGATGCTGTGACACGATGGTTATGATTTAATTAAGTGGCTGACAAAGGTTGTTAAGTATGGCTAGATGAGGGGAAAGGCTCTGAAGGAATTGGCAAGAAGAGTAAATGTTCCTCTGCATAAAGTTTAGGATGATAGGGTACACTTGAAAAATTATAGTAGCATACCATTGCTTAATCTACCAATGAAAGTGTATGGACGGATTTTGATTCAGGAAGTAAGAAAGATGACTGCCGGATTGACAAAGGAAGAACAGTTTGAGTTAGATGTGCTGAAGCAGTTTTGTGAGAAGCTTAACAGTAAAGTAAAAAAGCTGTACATTGTATTATGTTAGAATATGAGGACAGGTAAGTGGTTGGTGTAAAAGTGGTGGGAGACAGGGGTATTTTATGACCCGGTGGCTGTTAGATATCTTTATGGATATAGTGGCTTGAGAAGTCAGAGAAAGGAAAGTGGATGTAGACTGGCGAAAAGAGTTTGCAGTTAAGAACCGTTAGGAGGAAGAGGAGGAGGAGGAGGAGGGACTTACAGATGGGCTGGACAGATTGTGAGACAGATATTGGAAAGGAAGGCCGTTGATATCCAGGAAGAGCGAGAGAGTGTGCGCAAGATAGGGGCTGATTTGCCTTTTTTTTGTGTGAATAAAGTGGCTAATGTTAAAGAAGTTTTCTGTACTAGTAATTCAGTTATGATTCAACAGGTAAAGTATGACTTTGGCAGCAGCCGTTGCTTATTTCCAGAGAGAGACCTTTTCGGGGAAGCTGCCGGATGTTAAAAAATGTATATATGCATAATAATGCATTCCTGGAGTGAATACTAAATGCAAATCTTAAAGAATGAACGCACTCAACATCACTATTTAAGTGTTCACAAGGAAAGCCTTTCATTTATAAGTCAATCACTCAGTTATGTGATCTGATATAAAAACTGATGCTTAAAACTATTTGCAGATGACAGTAAGGTTCGTAAGAGGTTTGCCTAATTACATCCATTTTTGTTTGCAGCAGACGGCTGGGTAGGAAATCTACCCTTGGAAGATATACTAAGTGGTAGTGAGTGCTTCAGTGTATTAATCAGAGAGGATATAACTTCACATTCTTTGGGGAATTATTGTTATTGTTCATAATATTATTTATTCCGACGTCAAACAAATTAATCTGTCAGTCCCTTTTTACGACATTCGTTGATAGTTTTAACAACTGAGGAGATAATGATTTAGAATATGACGCATATTTTCCCATCGAACCTCCCACCGGAAAAACGAACGAAATGGATTATTCCGTAAACTTAATTGAAAATATTTTACGTATAGTGTTGATATTTTACGTATAATGTTGATAAGATTTAGAGTTTTGTTATCGCTTAAACATTTTTATACAGTTATGTAGTTGTTGATAACACTATTTTTATTTTTGGTGATACGGATATTTTTGTTAACACTTATAACAATACTGAGGCTACTAGTTCATTGTTCATGGTTCGCATTCCACACTGCGAGAATGGCTGAAATTTCATTTTGTCTGCCGTCGAAGTTGCAAGGAAGCCATGTTTGACCATCTGCTCTTCTGTCTGTTCGAGTGTGCTGACAAAAATATCTTGGAACGGATGCAAGAAAGAACAAGTAAAAAATGCGCCGAAGTTTCTTCGGCTTAGTCGAGTTTTGTGTACAGCGTATAATGGTGTATGAAACTCTCAGCCACGGCCCTATGGTGGCCTGTGTTCTTGGCACTTATAGCATTGCCAGAGCCACGATCATGGCTAACTTTAACCTTAAATAAAGTAAAAAACTACTGAGGGTAGAGGGCTGCAATTTGATATGTTGGTGATTGGAGGGTGGATGATCAAACATACCAATTTGGAGCACTCTAGCTTCAGTAGTTTTTAAGATCTGAGGGCGGACAGAAAAAGTGCGAACGGACAGACAAATAGCCATCTCAACAGTTTTTTTTTTGCTTTTAACAGAAAACTAAAAATGCGAGAAATACATTCAGAGTGTTTAGGTAATTATGCTTATCGTCTGGGTTTGTTTGATTTTCTTATGTATGTAATTTTGCAGCATAATTAAAAAAAAAAGAAAACAAATCGAGGGACACCGTGATGTGCCTCCTACTAAATCAGTATTCATAGGTAAAATATTTTTCACAAAGTGAATGCCTGAGAATCAAATAAGAATAATTATATAAAAACAAAAGGAAATAAAAACCTGAGTACGAAAAGGCCATGGAAAATAGAAAGCAAATGAGCCACTTCTTCCCGTTGAGAATGAAGTGACGCAAGTGGTTACAAGATAGACCACTTCTCTTCCAAACGTCGTATTCACATGAGAACGAAAAATGACTCTTCTCTCTGACAAGACATCCATTTAGTGACGGACTTCTTCAGTGCTGCACGACCCCACTCCACCCCCCCCCCCCTCCTTCCGTGTCCCCATGCCCGTGTAGTCCTTTAATAAGACCCTTTCATGTTGAAGTCCTTACATATTGCGTGGTCCTCTTAACCGCTCAGTGTGTTGAGGAGTTGGAATAAAGAGGATCTCAGCTTTGTCCGGCCCGCATGTTTTGGTCGCCATAGAATCATGAGCACTTTTTAACAGTTTCAGGCTTACTTTCATTTTTTAATGTTTATCGAGGGAATTTACATTTTTTTTTTCACTTATTTCATCCTATTTATTATACTCTGTCTATCTCTCTCTCTCCTCTCTCTCTCTCTCTTCTCTCTCTCTCTCTCTCTCTCTCTCTCTCTCTGACTTAGTAGCGCAAACAACAGCAAATTGAGCTCCCACTGAACGATCAGCATTCGATCCCGAATTGCACTAAGTGAGAACGAGATGGGCATGTTCTTTAAAAATTCCAGCAAGTTTTTTGTTGACCCAAGCAGTGAATTATGCACTTTCTTGTTAGTCGCCTGTTGTGGATCACAACTGTGATGGAGAAAGAAGAGAGAGAGAGAGAGAGAGGCTTAGTTATCAGTACACCGTCATAATTTATATTATCATGTGACTACAAACGGGAGAGCCATAAGAAATTTATTAGATGCTTCTCTCTTCTCTCTCTCTCTCTCTCTCTCTCTCTCTCTCTCTCTCTCTCTCTCTCTCTCTCTCTCTCTTTATTATATATATATATATATATATATAATATATAATATATATATATATATATATATATAATATATTATATATATATATATATGAAATAAATGAGAACGTGTTTCACAGAACTAAATTTTTGACACCCTGAGAACGGAACCTTGGTCTCCCGAGTGACAGGCCAAGGTGGTAGTTTAGTTGGTGCCTGGATCCTGGTTGGTACCTTCCTGGTCTGTCACTCGGGAAGACCGAGGTTCGTTCCCGGTGTAAGTTAAAAATTTAGTATATATTATATACATTATATATATATATACATATATATATATATAATATTATAATATATTATATATATATATACTATATATAATTATATATATATACATTCATATAATATATATATATAATATATATATATATATAATATATATATATATATATTTATATATATATAAATATATATATATATATATATATATATATATATATATATATAAATGCACACCTTGCAAGGATTTGGTTTTTTCGTAATACGTTTGTGACACTTTTCGGGTCTCCCCAACTACTTCACAGACACTATTAGCTGTCTATGTTTAAGAAAGGAAATCTCAGTATGCTTTATATAATCGATAGATTTCCATTGCATGCATCTCGTAAAATAACAGGCTCTAGTAACTTTTATATTAGCGAGGAGGGATGGATGACAGTCTTCATTCAACGTGGGAATCCGATCTTTAGTGAAATTGTTATTCTTCCGCAATTTTAAGGAAATCAATTTTTGTACTGTTCGTAGAATCCAGAAATATCCAATTTTTTAGATTTTCTTCAGCTACAAGGAATGTGACTATATATTTATAGATGGACATGGAATGTGTTATAAAAGATTCCTCTGGGTGTTGGGAAGAATTCAGAAAAAATTTATGGGCGCTGGTGGAATGAACGATTCTTCATTTTGAAATTCCCTCTACTTCGTGCCCTGGCTGTAGAGAAAATACTTTCTTACCTTTTGAAGCTTTTCAAGGATAGAAACCACAGCGATAAACTCACTTATATTACTGTGTTTACTAAAATGCTTGCGAAATCGTATATCTAAAATGATAGCATCTTCAACACTCTGCTGCTTTAAAATTTATAAATAACATTTCAACCTTTTATGGAGAACATTTTCATAATAAAGGTGAAAAGATGTCCTTTTCCGTTATGTA
>JANJGK010000029.1:5558078-5593078 GCA_039081455.1 Macrobrachium rosenbergii | reverse complement strand
TTCTTTATTGTTACGTAGGTCTCATACAAAGTCCAAATTTTCCGTCGTTACCCCATATCCCAGTGCTTCTTGTCTTACACATTAATAACTTTATTGATGTTACACCAGTCCTCAGTGACTGCCCGCTTCTCTTCGGATATGGTTTCTATAACCGCAGATATATATCGACATGCATTTACAAAGGCCAGTCGACGTCCATCCTCAAGAAGCTTTCTGTTCTGAGCTGTAATATCTGATGTGAGTGAGCAATGAATAGTTGGCGATCACTGCCGACATCTGCTTCTGTGTGGCTCCTCAGTGTACTCTCACTCGGTTGCTGGATAGGAGATCTATTTTGGTTTCTATGGCTGCCCTAGGGAGATTTCCGAGTGTATATATGGATGACCTTCTGATGATAAAGAACATCTCCAACTACCAAAATATTTGCACCTCAAAAACTAGTCTTCCCTAGGATATCCGAGCCCAGCACATCCTTCATACCTTCAATGCTCCTGGCACTTTCGCACTCGTACCGCCAACAATAATTCTCATATATATCTTTCTGGTACTTTATCTATCACAATCTATAGTTCTGTATAAAATTCATCTTTTATCACTTCAGATAGTTAATTTCCTGGTCCACAGCACACTCATAATACTCACAGTGCACTATTGTGATTTAAACCTTGCCAGCAGTAATCTGCTTTTCACCACTCTCCAGTCAGTCGGTGCCTTCTCTTCACTGCGTTTAGATCATGACTACCTCTTCTCTACCAATTCCATCTGCTGCTCCTACTGAATAAATAACACATTACCTCCCTCCAGTCTTGTCATCCACGATCCGTTGCACAGTGATTCACAAGCCACTGAGATGCTCATTACATATATCTATATACACATTATATATATATATATATATATATATATATATATATATATATATATATATATATATATATATATATACTGTATATATATGTATATACAGTGATTAAGTTAACATTTCGCTTACTACCATAAAAATAAAACATGTATATTAATGTTATATAATATTAATAATGTAATTAACAGACCCGACAATAAAAAAGGTTGTAATAAAAAAATCTGGTGATTTTGATAAATTTTTACACGCGATATTAATGAAGCAGTTTTAAGTAAAAGCATTGTAATTGTGTCAACGTAGCATTTTGGGACAGACGCAAAGCAAGGTTAAAGTTTTCATTAATTTTGTGAAACACTTAAATCTGAATACGCGGTAGATCAGTGCAGTATTTAGTAATCGATCTGCTCAAACTTAAAGTTAAGAAATCAAGATTGGTAATTATTTGATGATCGTATTAACAAATTTAAATCTCCTTGGTAATTATTTGATGATCGTATTAACAAATTAAATCATCTTGGGAATTATTTGATCGTATTAACAAATTTAAATCTTCTTTATATTCACTTTGAAGAAAGGTATAGTATTTTGGTTCCCTTAATATCTGACAGATATTAAATGAACTTTGCCTGATTTGTAGTTTTCTTGTTACAAGCACATATCCTTTAAATATTCAAAAACTATTGGCTCCTCAGTCTTCAGTTATACTAATTTTACCAAAGCGTTGAGCATTGCTAACCCTCCGTATTGTTTTCTTGTAATTTCAGCTTATTTAGTTTTTGCTTTAATTTTTTTTAAATGCTGTGTTCAGCTTTTAATCTCAAAATTAAATCCAGTAATACATTCGATATTATTAAGCTTTCAGATAATAGAAAAACATGTCAGTGAACCGAAGTTGTGTCAAGTCGAGCCCTGGAAGCATATATACCTTCGATATAAAACAGTACTTCTTTCCCAGTGAAATAAAGCTATTGGTCGAATGTATAGCTGTTATTGGTGTGTGATGATAAGATAGGTAAAATATGACCAGTACGTTACCTGAACAATTGACGTGACAGCTTACAAAGACGCCTGTATTGTTACTATCCGAATTTCCACTGTAAGAATGATATTAGAATTTGTACAAAAATTTGCTTGGGTCAGATTTCTTAGATTATGTATCACTTGATACATAAAGGTATGCAGAATCTGCTGAAAATGTCGGAGATATGTCGATGGAAATCTTGGTCCTTGAATACTCCGGAGTAGTTAGTTTTATAGGGAAACTGGTAGAGGGGAAAGGTTTACAAATGGAAGAAATTGTTGATTTTTAATAACATGATTTTATCTCTGTTTAGTATAGCTTCATCTGAAAGTCAGAGTCTGCCTTTGGTTTACACTGCGAAATTGCCCCCTAACTCTTTTCTGTTCCGTGAGCTTTCCTTTTGTAAGTTGTGGTTTGAATCTTTTGCATTTACAAAAGATTTTTTTAATTCATTTGAATAAAAAATTGCACTTTCCTCTTTTAGTTTTCTGTAACAGAAAGCTACTGTGACGGCTTTGTCTGTCCGTCCGCACTTTTCTGTCCACACTTTTTTCGTCTGCCTTCAGATTTTAAAACTACTGAGGCTAGAGGGCTGCAAATTGGTATGTTGTTCATCCACCCGCCAATCATCGAACATGCCAAATTGCAAACCTCTAGCCTCAGTAGTTATTATTTTATTTAAGGTTAAAATTAGCCATAATCGTACTTCTGGCACCGATGTAGGTACCAACAACACAGGCCACCATCGGACCGTGGCTGAGTTTCATGGGCGCGGCTGAGAATTTAATACAGCATTATAAGCTGTACAGAAAACTTGATTGCGCTGAAGAAACTTCGGCGTATTTTGTACTTGTTTCTAGTGGTAAAGAATCAAATTAAAGTTACGATTTACTGTATCGGAAAAAGTATTTGTTTCAGACCATGAACTGCTTTCTTGGAAAGGTACATAAAGTGAAAAATAAGTTCCTCATATGATATGAACCAAGTCACTTTAACTATATTGCAATGTCAAGTTCTCATAATTAAATGAACCAAATCACTTTGGCTACATTGCCAACGTAAATGCTCATAATTTCAGAGAGGCAGCATATTTTCCGTTTTGTAGGTTGTCGTTTTTCTTATTCTCTTTTCGTTTCGCTGTTCTGTGGAACTTTCTGAAAGTTAACGCACTTTTACGTATATTCTGTATGAATGCTCGGTCAGTGTGAAAGAAAAAATGAAAAAGATTAGTCAAGTAAAGAAGTCTGCTATCTTTTATCTACTGGGGAAGGGCTGTAGCCTATATACTATTCATTTACTTACAAAATGTAATGTGCGGCGACATTCAGGAAATGTTTAATTCATCTAGTTGTCTTTCCAGTTGGTTGCCACTATCATACAAAATTGATCGCCGATGACCTTTCCCTTTGGATGATTTCATATTTTATATAGCTAATAACAACGATTTTCTGAGGAAAGTTTGATGTGACTAACTTTTTTCTTTGATGAATTATACACCGCTGAATTTAAATTGATTTAAAATTGGACAGGTAACGAAAGACGAAAATGAGAGTTATCATTATGATAGCGTGTACCGAATGAGGATATAGGATCACCGCTCACATTTAGGAGGGCCATTCACCCAAAGTCGGCGAGGTGTCTGAGTTAGCTCACGTTTGCCAAGTCCGTGGATTGCTCGCTCTCGGCCTATCACTCACCAGCCCTCGCAATTTTAAATGGATACCAACGTCTGCTTGGGTCAAGAAAAAAGTTGCAACTCATCCGTATAGAGGAGGGGAAAAAAGCATGTGTATATGTATGTATGTATGTATATGTATATATATATATATATATATATATATATATATACTTATATTTATATAATAAATATATACATATATTATACAGTATGTATTATATATATTTATAAATTATATGTGTATATATATATGTGTGTGTGTATATGCTTGTGCTTAATGGTATTTTTGTATTGCAATTATAAAGGAAAAGAAATGCTAATTATATCTACAATAATGATGCTGATAATAACAGCTTCTCCATCATCATTATCATCATCCTTTGCATAATTTTTGCATAATTGTATTTGTAAGTATATATCATTGCATATATCAGTGTAACATTGTAAGAAATATTGGAATTTGGCGTGGAAGAGGAAATGCCAGTAATTTCCTCCAGAAAAGCAGATTTTCTTTCTGGAGTAAATTTTCACATTTTCTGGGTAACAAAAGTTTTTAAAGGTCAGTCTCAAATTTATAGTGGTCACGGAAACTTCTTCGCCCCTTCGTAGCCATCATCTTTATATAATCAGTTTTACATATTGTACGTACACACACATACACACACATTATATATACTGTATATATATCTATCTATATATATATATATATATATATATATATATATATATATATATATATGTGTGTGTGTGTGTGTGTATAGACATACATACATACATATACATACATATATATATATATATATATATATATATATATATATATATATATATATATATATATATATATAATGTGTGTGTTTGTGAGTGTTTTTTGAGGTTATATTTAGTGTCATATTAAGTGAAATTTAGTCTATACGTTACAACTAACATTGCTAGGTTGCGCCAAATTTAAATTACATTTAGTTTCAATAAAATTAGCACATTCATTGATTACATTTTCCTTTTACTTCTTCAGGTGTTCTGGGGACCTTCGACAATGCTCTTGTGGTGGCCATGTTCCTGCGATTCAGAGTCCTCCTGACGCCGTCCAATCTTCTCCTCCTGAACCTCTGCATATCCGACTTAGGGATCTGCCTTCTGGGAGGTTTCCCCTTCAGTGGTGTCTCCTCCTTAGCTGGCCGGTAAGGATTTTGTTGCTTTCACTTTCCTTTGTGATTTTGTTTTACCTAATTTTTTCCATAGAAAACGCGTCTTGCAGCAACAGCGATTTTTTATTTTTTCATGCTTGGCTTTGACGTATAATTAGGTTTCTTTTGAAGGTGTTTAACTTTAGACAGTATCTATGTGAAGATTCTTGTTGGTGACATTGTCTGCTTTAAATATGGATGTTGTTTATTTTGGTTTTTCCAAAGGTATTTGCATGGAGGTAGTAGGGAAGTTAAAATCCTCTCGCTTCTTGCCTGTGAAGTTCGCACTACTGTAATGCAATTAAATTATTTTGTTATTTTTATTCTGCATACTCCTTTATGTTGAAGTGGGTATATAATTGTAACTGGTGTATAACAATTATGGAAAGGTGTATAAATGAGTGTTATTTGTGATAATGCCACACAACCCAGGAAGCTTGAGAGGGGACAAAGCAGAAGATGAACTGGTCGACGTTTGTTTTGAAATGGTTGTTTGAGAAGTTTGCCAGTAAACAGAAAAACTAGATCTTAAATACGTTGGGAATTTCCTTCCTTTAGCGTAAATGATGGTTTCTTTGGAGCGAGGAGAAACTGTGTTTTTTACTTACTACCTTCAGGGTAGCTTACTGAGACTTTAACCATGCTTTTAGTTAAAGAGAATGGCTTACAAGTCTTCAACTGTTGATCTTCATTCATTTGCGTGCTTTCCTCGCAATTTCATCGAAATTGTGACTGGAAATAGAGCATACAGCGGTGCTTTAGATGATAGGTTCAGGGCCTGAACTTTTATTTTGGAATTAGATAGAACAAGTCTGTTGTGTTTTTATTATATGAACACCTACGAACGTCTTTGTAAATCTTTTGTGAAAGTGATATACGCACTTCATTCTTTTTGGTTTTGTTCTGCGCATTGTACTTTCAGCGACTTAGGGCATGCTTTAATTTACAAACAGGTGAAGACGAGATTTTTGTTGAAATTGTGATGATTAATTATGGTAAAGATTCGGTAAAGAATTGCAGTGAATAACGTAGGTTTTATATTTCTCTCGACATTTCTTAACATGAAAACTGTTCCGTGTAGTAAAATAGACCTTGCCTTCGAAGCCGATTACATTTTTAAAGTTTGCTCTTTCTCTAGTTCTGGAGGTTATTAAGAGGCGTAACGCTCTCTCTCTCTCTCTCTCTCTCTCTCTCTCTCTCTCTCTCTCTCTCTCTCTCTCTCTCTCTCTCTCTTATTATTTTAAAAGATTAGATTTTCATTTTTGAAACGTAGGATGGTAACTTGTAGCAATGGGGGAACTGTTATTGGAGCTGTATTTTAAAATTAAGAATATTAATTTCAATTAGAAGCGTTTTTGTAATTTCTCCCCTTATAAATGGAAGTGGTGCTGTTAACAAATTATGATTTCCGAATTCTGTCCCCTGTGCTTTTTCGTTCGAATGAAAATTAGAATCAGCAACTGAACTTTACATTCTTCTTGCTATTTCCATTGTATATATTTTGATATAATCCCAACAAATTATAATTTCCAAATTCAGACCTGCGTGTTTTTTCATGTTAAAATGAAAATAGAGTCGGCATCTGAAGTTTTAATTGACAGTGTCCTGATTCTCTAAAAAAAAAAATAATAATAATAATGCTTTATATGTGCTCTTCATCTATTTTTTTCTGCAAGTTTTATGTTTTGAATAATCATAATCATATTCCGTTGCAAGTATCGAATTTGGATTGTACACAAACGATGCTAGTTATTTACGGCTAGTAAAGTCTATGAACTTAAAATCTCTGAAAAATCATGTCCTCGAGATCCGATTTGATAGCAAATTGACTTTGAAACCCCTCCTCGTTTCTGGTTGTCTGTGTTGCCTTTGGCGAATAACGTCTAATCTAATTGTTTTCAAAGACTCCTCACTTGAATAGAAGTGTGAGTCTATGTGTGTGGCGTCAGCATCGGAGTAGATTAATGTTAGGAAGGAAAAGTGTCTGTGGAAACGATGGGATACTGAAAGAAATATAAAACTTTGTACAAAGATCACATTTAAACAAAGGGCCTTATCTAAATTCGCTGAAAATTTTAAGTTGGTATTCGACGAAGGTTTGGCAAGATATGAAGTTGTCGAAATATTTGTGAGCATTAGAAGAACGGGGATCGCCGGAAAACATAACTTTTGGGATAGCTAAAGATCTCAGAAGTGTGAAGCTTTCTGAAACTTTTAGTAATCGATGAAAAAAAATCTTTTGGCGAACACTATGGGATAAAGAGTATAAAGGATAACGTAAGGAATTACAGTAGATGGCAATCCGGAATAAATTGAAAAGAATATGCCAGAGTAATGATTGGAAGGGTACTACAACATGAAAACGTATGTTGGTTACATAAATTTCTGCTTTTTGAAGCGCTAATGAAAAGAAGGCAAAAATAGATATGAGAAAAAAAAAACGAAAAAATTCCAACCGTCAAAATAGAACAAAAGCTAGAGATACCATCGGCTGCAGAAACTGGGAGAGCAAGAGTCATTTTGTGCCTGGGGAAACCTTTTTATAGATAGGGGTCTTTCGTTACATGCACCTCATCACTACCCTTATGGGTGATAAGCATAATATTTGTTTTTCCAATAGGTAAGGAAGCAGAAACAGACAGAGAAAGGAAGGTATTGTCCTCTAGGGGAAATGGTCAGAATGTGTTGCGAAGGGCGAAGAGATAAATAATATTGTTGCAGTCATTTATTTACGAAGGAAATGGGGAACAACATTAACAAATGACAGTCACATAATCTCAGAGTGAGATCTGCCATTTTTATTTATTTTGACAGTTATACGTACTTGATTCTAATATACTGAAATACCAACTTTCAAAGTGCTTTGCTTTATAACCTGAGAAGTACGCTCTATTTCACATCAATGTGAATTTAATTTAAACTCCTCTCTTGATCTTTAGTTTATTGGTCAGAGTAAATACAGATAACAGACTTCATTCCCTTAACACGCTGATAGACTGTATGACAATCCTCGTCGTTCACCTACTTAATTAAGTACTATCCCATGTGTTCCCTAGTTCCCATTTCGAAAGAATATATATGTATATATATGTATATATATATATATATATATATATATATATATATATATATATATATATATACAGTTTTGGATCCTGGGTATCGACAGTGTAGAAGTTTTTGGACGACATTGGCAGTGATTAGAAAGTCATTTTAACGACATTTCAATTATTAGAGAGATGCTGACGATTGCTGACATTTGAGACTGAAAAGGGATCCTGGGAGAGAAAGCGATCTTGCCATTTTGCGGTGATTAGAGGAATGCTTAGTTCAGGGGTTCCCAAACTGGGGTACATGTACCCCCAGGGGTACATTTGCACTTTTCAGTGGGTATATTTGGTCTGAATGTTTTGGATAATAATAAAGAGGTATGTATTGTATGTGCTGGATCAAAATATAAATTACCTTAGTAACTGCTTTATTTCTGTTATCAACCATTTAAGATACCTATGTAATCTACACATGCAGACTCCACAAATTTAAAATATCAAAATATTAAAATGTTCTTTTTAAATATTAAGCTTAGCTTTTAGTGTTAGGGGTACATGGGAACCTATAAAAAAGCCCAAGGGGTACCGAGGAACAAAAAGTTTGGGAACCTCTGGCTTAGTTGACATCACTGATCTGAGAGAAGCGATGTTCGCAATTTTAAGGGTAACCCAACCACGATTCATAGCAGCTTGGATCGAGGGCGACCGGGATTGCTATACTTATGATGAATACACCTGTATGTATGACGAAACTGTGTTGTCACTCAAAGTATGACGTGTTTGTAATATCGTGTAATGCTAATCGTGCTTAAAAGAGAGAGATTCGGGTGAAAAGACAGGCTTAAGGCGAGTTCATTGCAAAGATTGATAGTGTCGTTCTCTCTCAAAACTATATATATACATACATATATATATATATATATATATATATATATATATATATATATATATATATATATATATATAAATATATATATACTAGCTGACCAACCCGGCGCTGCCCAGAAAAACGCTGAACGACATTCGGTAAACTCACTCTCTCTCTCTCTCTCTCTCTCTCTCTCTCTCTCTCTCTCTCTCTCTCTCTCTCTTTCTCTCTCTCTCTCTCTCTCCAGCTTTCCCCTCCCTAACACCCTGTCTTCTCTCTCTGCTCCTCTCACTCTCTTTCTCTCTCTCTCTCTCCCTCTCCTAACACACCCATTCACTATTATAGAATTCAACAACTTAAGGCCGTGTATTCACGATCAAGTTTAAAAGTCATTTCTTCAGTCAGTTCGTCGAAACTGCCATTAAAACTTTCGTGTAGCCAATAGTTTGTGGCTGGAGACAGTCCACTCACCAGAATGGGTGAACTGTTGGTATTATTTTACCTAAATATCCTCCAACCGACTGACAGGTAATTGCACGTGTGGACAGGTTAGCGCCAATTTCGTGACAGTTTGCTGCTGTATTTCATCTGGGAAGCATCTCAGGTGCTCTGATCAGAATATGAATTAATTATTTATAGGCTTGTTCATTTCACTGTTAGACCCTTCAACACTATTTGTAGGCCGTTGTAAGTCCAAATCATACAATAAAAATCTTAAAACAATATTTCCATGTGATCAGATAATTTGGTACAGGCCTAGGCCAATGATGTCTTGTTATGATATGTGTTATTATAATGAAAGTAAACTTCACTGTCCAATTCACAAATAACTGAACCAGCCCCTCAGTTCAAATTTAAACTCATTAATATTGTATGAGAATAAACATCTTTTTTTAATAAGAAATATTTAGTCTACTCTGTTACGCCTTTTTACTTCTTTCCTATTATTAAGTGAATTGCTGCACCCCCTCACCATATTAAGAAAAAAAGTGGCAAAACAATTTCCTATATGGCTAACTTCAACGTGTGATACGTATTTTTTATATTAGTTTTAGGGACGTTTTTGACATAACATAATAAATTACAATGGCATCAAATTCCTTAATGTAGAATTGTGTATAAAGTTACACATATGGCATCCATAAACTTGGTCAGTTCGTACAATAACGTAATCATGAATCAAACAAAATCTATCCTTTCTTGGAGTAATGTTAGGCAATCGGATAATTATTGTTTTGAATAAATACATGTTGATAAACGATAGAAGTGAATCTATATCATTCTAATATATATCCATAAACAGTAATTTTATTTTCCTAAATGATGGGAGTACTATTCCTTACTGTGTATGAGTGCATCAGGAAAAGGTATGAATTGACGTGTTGTGTAAGCTGTGAGCACTTTGAGTTTCTCGAAGCGCAGTAGTTGCCATTTCTTAATTTAATCCCTATTTGTATCTAAAACATTGACTCTCCAAGTGCCTTTTGGAAAATATTTCCAAGTGTAATGACCTACATTCCTGTAAAGTTTTATTCTAGAATTTTCAGTCATTATCTTCCAGGTAATCAATACCAAGCAACATGAAAAGAAACTTACCTTTTGTAAGCGGTGAAGTTTTATGCCAGCTTGCACGATAATTAATTCCAACCTCTGGAGTGTCCAAGGTGCACTAAGCCACTACTACGCATCCGTAGTCTCAGCTTCACTTACTATGGAAAGAAATGATCGATTTAAGTTTTCAGTGTAGATTTTGTAGAGGCAATAAACAATTATGTTAATTATTATGATAAATTATGATCAAAATTCATGTAAATTCTGATAAAAAATTGATGTTATAGGCGATTTATTGTTGTAGGTTAATCATACTTCTGCCAGTGCCAGAAACAAAGGTGAAGTGTCAGGTAAAATAATGAGAATAAACCCAGAAAACTGAAGGGAATGGTCACGTAAAAACGAAAATTTCATTTGTTTTGTCTGTGTTTTTATGTCTGTCATGGGGTAGGGGTTTGATTTTGAGTTAAAAACCTTTCTGGGTTGACATAGAGGCCGTGTGCAAACTTTTGTCTGGGTCTGTCAAGCCGTTTAGATTTCTATAGAAGCCAAACAAATATACGAACATTCACTTTATATAATATATATATATATATATATATATATATATATATATATATATATATATATATATATATATATATATATATATATATATATATATATATATATATACACAGTATATATATGTATGTATGTATATATATATATATACACACAGTATATATATATGTATATATATATATGCGTGTGTGTGTACATTATATAGATATAATGAAGGCCAAGAGAATTCTTGAAACATAGAAATAGAAACGTTTTTTCCTCCTAAACTTTGACCCGAGAGAAAGGAAAAGTATTGGAGAAATGCGGTCTTGAAATACAATTTTATGAACAAGTAAACTCTCTTGTTTATGAATCTTAGTTCAGATCTTTTAAAATTAGATAGTTATCATGTTCATAAATTGTAGGGAAGTACAAGGTCATCTTTTAGCGACTGCTTGATCTACTAACAGTAGTTTGACTTCTTAAGCATTTTTAAAGTATTCTTACTCGTATGGCAGTGGCAATTTATTTCTTAAACCACTGCTTACATAATGTAATGGTGTTTTGCTTGTTGATTGCTTTGATCTTTGGTTTATGAAGTTTTTCTTTCATGTTTCCATATATGTATTTTTTTTTTGTACCCCGAAAAAATATACGCAATACACGAAAAGCGCTTGGTACACCCACCAAAGAAACCGATGTCGCCTCGCCAGACCTGGCTGGAGAGAGAATCCCCTTTTTGCCCTGAAAGATGCCTTGTGTTCCAACTACCAGAACGTAGTTAAATGGCTGCTTAGGACAATATTCATATGAATAGCCAGTTTCATCAATATTTATGGATTTTTCTTATAAATATGATACGAAATTAAAATAAAACAAGGTCATGAAATTTCTTGGTGATTACTTTAAAAACAATATGCGATTACATTTATTAAAAGAATAAAAGGGCTCTCTCTCTCTCTCTCTCTCTCTCTCTCTCTCTCTCTCTCTCTCTCTCCTCTCTCTCTCTCTCTCTCTCTCTCTCTCTCCCTTTAGTGTGTACCCTTTCCAAATCAGCAGTCTCTCAGAATTGGAAAATAGGAAAAAAATATTAAAGAAATGTTAAGAAACAAAATTGATGTGATGTGTATTGATAATTTTTTTTGTTTTGTTTTTCATTCACAAAGCTAGCGTTATTACTATTTTCGTTTCGAGAAAAAAAAGTAATATGCATATAAAGAAATATATATTTGTCTTAATTATTCATATTCATCCTCGCACGAGTTAGGCACCTTCTAGACGAACGGGCAAGTGTCTGGGGGAAAACATGGTTACTATATCTGATAGTCAACAAAGTGACATCAGTAGCGAGGAAATAAAAATATCCCTGTCACACAACTTCTGTTAAAGTGTTACCAGAATTTTTACGAGTATTTCCTGGCTTCTAGCGTTATTTTGTTCGTCTGAAAGGTCCCCTAGGAATCGGCCTTACATCCCATAGAGGAGCGAGCACCCCTGATTGAGAACACCTGAGATTAATCATACTATTGTTGATAACTATGTCTCGAGTGGTGGCTGTTTGGGACGGTTCGGCCATATGCTATTATGGTTCTGTTCTCCGCTCAGTTTGCAAAGAACGGAGTTACTTTTTGGTTATATTTGATGCAGCATATTTCGACGGTTTTTACTCTCAAATTGGGGAAACTGATATCCATAATCACCATAACTTTTGCTAATGACGATTTTGGAAAAATACCCTTCCCCCTCGAGGCTGCAAATCCCCAGCCGTCAAAACTACTCAGCTACTGGCTTTTGGGATACGCATCGTCCATGGCTGTGTCGCAAACACCCTCGTCGGAAAACCAAGTCCCTCCACTTTCCCTCAAAACTATTCAGAACGTAAACGATGATATAAGTAATGCTATAAAGATACATATCTATGTCTTCATGGGGAATTGAAATAATTGATATTAACTGTAATCAATAAGGGTGTTAATATCGCCACGTCAAATATGCTGATAAGCGAATCTCGTCAAGCCCTACATTAACATCACCCTATTGCCCATCACCTTTAACCTCCTTATCATAATATCCTCCTACCCCCCCACCCCCACGTGCTCGGTGCTTAAAAGAGATAATTAATATCGAAATAAAATACGATTACATTTCTTAAAAGAATAAAATTTCTCTCTCTCTCTCTCTCTCTCTCTCTCTCTCTCTCTCTCTCTCTCTCTCTCTCTCTCTCTCTCCCCTTGAAATATATTTCAGTCATTATTGCACTTTTTTGTCTGAATTTGGTAATTTCCCTCCTCCTCTCATTCGAACCATCGTAACTATGCATTGGTAGTTGGAACTTCAGCTACCGTTCAGAGCAAGAAGGACATGATCTCTCCCAGCAAGGTTTGGCGAGGCGACATCGGTTTCTTTGGTGGGTGTACCTGGTCTTTAATTTTCTCTTTCCTGTGTTTATCTGCGTACATTATATATATATATATATATATATATATATATATATATATATATATATATGTATATATACTGTATATATATATGTGTGTGTGTATGTATATATATACTTGTGTACGTGTGTGTGTTTGTGTGTCTGCTATGCATCAATCCATATAGTTATAGATGCACATATTTTATTTTTTCACCATACGCCTTTTTCTCATTTTAGATGGAATGGCCCCATAAAGGTAGTGCCTTCCGGTTTTCAGCAAGTGTCTAGGGATACAGTAGCTACTTCTGTTCCCCTTTTCTTAGGTCCTAACATTCTCTGGTACCCTTTTATAGCTGAGGCGATTGATATCTGGCAGACCAATACTGAACCAATGGACCTTGCAAACGCGATACTGATGACTATTAATAGTAACAAAACTCCAGACACGAGTCTAGATACTAACATGTTGTATACGCCAAAAGTTGTATGGTCTTGCTCATACTTCTTCAAACTTCTAGAGGAGGGTTTTCTTGCAGTTGGAGAATTTCTCTCACAATGAACCTCTCTCTCTCTCTCCTCTCTCTCTCTCTCTCTCTCTCTCTCTCTCTCTCTCTCTCTCTCTCTCTCTCTCTCTCTCTCTCTCTCAAGAACCCCTGATGAATTTTTAGGCAGTCAATAATGTAGAGCGATATGAGTGCCTCATTCCCAAGTGGATATCTCAATATGAAAAGAAGCAATTTTTAGGTCAAGAATCTTACGGAGGTTGCGGAGTTATCGGTATCGTTTAAAGAATTCACGTTCAAGTCCTCACGCATTCAGTAGACAAGTGGTCTGGACTTTTAGGAAGATTGAGATGCAATGCCAACATTCACGTACTTTGAGCGCAAATTAATTGGAAAATGTAAATGGGAATGCAGTATATATATATATATATATATATATATATATATATATATATATATATATATATATATATATATATATATATATATATATATATATATATATATATATATATATATATATATATATATATATCTATATATATATGTATATATATATATTTATATATATATATATATATATATATATATATATATATATATATATATATATATATATAATCAGAAAGCTACAAACGTCCTTTAATATCCAATTCGCTCTACCTCGGAAATAATATATTTTCATATATGTTACCGAAGGGGAATTTTTTTTTAGTTGATAATAAGTCCACCGTCCCGTGGGGTCGAACCAGCGACGGACGAGGACTCAGGACTACAGGGACGCACTAACCCATTCGGCCACAACGTTGCAACACTAAGGTCTGAAAGGCCACGCAGCAAATCCCTTTTTAATTATGTGAATCTCTTACTCGCGTCCGTTTCACTTACTGTAGTGGCCATGGGTTAAAAAACAAAGGGGACGTGATACTGAATCTCTGTTTTTTTTTTTCTCTCTCTCTCTCTCTCTCTCGAATATGAAGGCTTTCAGCTCATAAGGTCATTATGGCAATTACGTAAATGAATGTCCGTTTGTGATAGCATTAGGAAAGTTGATGATAAATTGTGGCCGAATGGGTTAGTGCGTCCCTGTAGTCCTGAGTCCTCGTCCGTCGCTGGTTCGACACCACGGGACGGTGGACTTACTATCAACTAAAAAATTCCCCTTCGGTAACATATATGAAAATATATTATTTCCGAGGTAGAGCGAATTGGATATTAAAGGACGTTTGTAGCTTTCTGATTGTATATGAATCACGGTGATGTGATAAATAGTCATATATATATATATATATATATATATATATATATATATATATATATATATATATATATATATATATACACGAGTATATATATATATATATATATATATATATATACATATATATATGGTTAACATCCAAATATTTTTAACAGCCGAATCGTGTATGGACCATTGTGCAGAAATCCTTTCTGGCCTCCCGACATACACTACACCATTCACCACTGACGTGAATGCACTCTTGCGTTAAACAAATATTAAGGCCCTTCCCCTTTCTTATCAGTGTTGGGAAATCACTCTACGGTAGTGGGTGACAAGTCAGTGGCTTTGCAGGAATTGAAAACCTGCTTTGGATCTGGGTAAGTCTAGATCTGTACTGTTATCTGTGGCCCTTGCAAAGGATAAAGTTACCAATACTAGAGGCGATCCCACCCAAGGACGGCTGTACTCAAGACCGAGGTCGATCCACGTCGTGTCCCGAGGCGGGATCAATGAGGCAAGACTTACCTACTGGATATAGCCATGAAATGGCGCCGAGTCTGTGTCTCCGGCAATAACAGCTGTCATACTCATTTACTCGTCTCTCGTTGCTTCTCTAGTGCCTCATTATCATGGGCGCACGCTTCCAATTACTTGTGGAGTGGGAACATAGATGGCAAACATAAATGTTCCGGCTAAAACTATCTGTTCAAGGCGAGAGAGTGAGGCGTGGCTTATCTCACCTCTGAGACATTGAACTCTTTGAAGACGTTAAGTACAAGCTACAGCTGCTACACAAATAAAATACCGGTTCCAGGATAAGAAAGCGAATTAAACAGCTAAAGTTGAAAACGCCTTATATGCCCTTTATCTGGCATTAGTCAATGCTTCTATTCTTCAAAGAACAGCGACTTGTAATCTTGTCAAAACCGTGGACTATTTCAGATTTCTTTTGACCTTTATGAAAAATATAATTTTGTTGCTTCTGTCATGGAAGGGGAAGGTATTTTACTGTGGTTTTAGAATTTTTTTTATTAGGTAAAACAAATAAAAGAAATGACGAAGGAGAAGATACTCAAAAATGTATCATCATGGAAAAATTGAAGGAAATCTATTACGAAAGATTTCATTGCTGTATGTTAGCCTTTACTTTTAACTTTTATTTAAAAAAAAAAACGCTGATTAGGTGTTACTATCTTTCTTCTATCTCTATACGAAGACTATTCGTTTTTCCCTCTTAGACCACTTCTACCCTTCCACCTCTGTCTTTTCCTTCCTGTATAGTCTTTGCCCCATTTCTTGTCTGGTCTCATGTTTCTGTAATTTGAGTAAAATGACTCCTTACAACAGAAAAAAACAAGTAAAAAATGCGCCGATGTTGCTTCGGCGCAATCAAGTTTTCTGTACAGAGTATAATGATGTATGAGCCGCGGCCCGGTGGTGAACTGTCCTATAGCGTTGCCAGACGCACGATCATGGTTAACTTTAACCTTAAATAAAATAACAACTACTGAGGCCAGAGGGCTTCAGTTTGGTATGTTTGATGATTGGAAGGTGGATGATCAACATACCAATTTGCAGCCCCCTAGCCTTACCAGTTTTTAAGATCCGGGGGCTAACAGAAAAAGTGTGGACGGACAGACAAAGCCACCTCAATAGTTTTCTTTTAGAGAAAACTAAAAAACGGGACCAAAAGATCTGCAAATGAAAGATATGCCCCTGTCTCCTTTTCGGATGGGTTTCTTTCCTCAGTCGATGTCCCACGAGAGATTCCTAACGGACGTAGAACAAAGCAGATGGAACACTTTTGAAACCCCTGTTTTCTTTGGCAAAGGTTCTCTCTCTCTCTCTCTCTCTCTCTCTCTCTCTCTCTCTCTCTCTCTCTCTCTCTCTCTCTCTGATATGAGATTGTGCTGTTTAACCAACACGATAAGCTATGAATCTGAGCCTGGTTTTATTCATGCCATTCCATTTTAATTCTTTTTAATTGCTTTGCACGCAATCGAATGTAATGTTCTTAAAACTAGAACGGGATGAAATCTTTTTGCTTACTAATATCATTCTTTGTTTATTTGTATTGTTATTTCCTGTAACAAGCATTCTGGTCACAGATTTATTTAGGCACTGTAATGGGATAGCCGCAGCTCAGTTAAAATGAATAATTGATTACATTTCGCTGTTATAACGAGCAAGTGTGTTCACGGTCATGAAGCGGCACACGCTTTATTTGCTTTATTCTGTCCAGCTAGGAAGAGATTTCAGTCTTTGGGGAGCTATTACTTTCAAGTCTTTGCAACTGATATTATTTTATCCCTAACTTTAAACGATAACCACATGCTCCTTTCAAACATTGTTTTTCGAGAAAATAATGAGATGAGGTCTATTCATTATATTTTTTCATTAGGAGAAGGGAAATTGAAGTTCATATTTGAGTGCGAATTCAATTTTCTTGCTTATGAAACTTGTCAGGCTTCTGTAAAGTTGGAACAGCGTATGCATGCTGTACTGTAAAATCTAAATGTTATCATTGTTTAAACTATAAGGCCTCTTAATCGCTTCCCTTTAGGCAATTCCGCTCATCACGACAATAACGAGTTTATATCATATTAGATTAATTTTACTTAATAATAGTTTCAGTTAATAGCAAGCTGTGTTCACACAGTCGTGATCCATCACACGACTGTCTTTCCTTTGGTGTCTTTAGAAAACAGTTGACTGTCAGTGCCCTACACGAATAGGTTTTCCTTCACTTGTCTTAAAGCTCAGATTAGGGTGACGTAAACGCCAGTGCATTAGTTCATTTCTTTTGTGCTTCAGTCTTTTCTCATAAACTGGCGACCGCACCCAAGTTGGTGTTTAAAAGAGTTAACCGATTTGATCAATCGTTCATAATGTTGACTTCCAGAATACAGAATACTTCATCTGTATAATCTGAATAACATATTGCAAAAGGTAGTGTGCCACCCAGTAAGACGTTCATTACTTAATGCACTTTTTTATTGTCTTTCCAACAGATATTAGGAAACTTAATCAGCCTTTCATCGTCTTTGCTTCGAATGAAAAACGAAGCTGTAGTTTTTCTTTTGTTCACAGAATCTTATAAAGACCATTTTCGTTACGCAGATTTCCCGTTGCAATACGAAAAGGTCCGTTAGAATTATATTTTATTGCTCTTGTTTTTCTCTAGTAGTTTCTTGGCCGTCGTTGTTTCCTTGGCATAAAGAGTTCTTAAAGTGTAAGTCTTAAGGCTTTGAACACCATCAGCAACAGTCCTCTTCCTTATCCTTCTTCCACATTATCCATTCCATAACATTGCCTATGGGAAGTACTTTTTGCGGTTTAATGAAAAGGAAGGAGCCCCCATTAACTACATAAGTTTGCTAGATCTCTCTTGAGTTTGTTGAGACTTACTTTGATAATGCACCTTCAATCTTTTTTATTTAAAACCCCACCGTAATGGAGAGATTTCGTCATTTTTCCAGATCTGTGAAGCCCTTCTTTCAAAAAGGTTGATGGGCTTCTTCCGTGACTTGTTAACAGGTGGCAAAAGTACCTTGGTCATTTTTAGATTCGTATATGAAGATGCATTAATCTGTGTATTAAAAGTACATGCACTTATCTACAAGTACATTCCCAACAAGAATATATTTCATGCTTTAGCCAAAATTTCTTGCTGTAAATCTGCAATACTGCAGAAGCTCTCGTATATTTTATATTATCTTAATCTAATTTAAAGTCTTCCAGTTAAGTAAACTCTTTTTTATAAAAAACATTTTATCTCTTCTTCCTTCGTTAAGACATTTGCAAAAGTAACCTTTTCTTTAGCTTGCAGCATTTATTCTTTACCTTTTCTATTTAGTCCTTTTCAATATCGCCACTTAAAATATGTGTTCATTCAGCATGATAATCGCCAAATCTGAAGCTTTCCCTAACTCTCGCTATCTCGTTCCTTTTCTTAACTGCTTGCAAGTCTTTCCCCGTCTTTCCCGGACAAGCACGGGAGCAATGCATGCTTGCAAGTCTTTCCCCGTCTTTCCCGGACAAGCACGGGAGCAATGCAGAGGTTCTCGCTTCCCTTTCTTTTCATATTTTTTATTACTTCTGAATAACTCTTTTCCAAAACAGTTGCCTTTTAATATTAATGTGAATAAAATCCCTCCCCCATTTTTGCGTCCTGCATTCAGCATCATCTTAATTGGACTCCCTGTATGAAGCATCATACACACACACACACACACACACACACACACACACACACACACACACACACACACACACACACACACATATATATATATATATATATATATATATATATATATATATATATATATATATATAATTTATATAGGTGTTATTAGAATTACAAGAAAAGGATATCCAGCGTCGTGAATGGTACAAAGCACTTAGATATTCCTTGTAAAAAGGTATCGAATGAACTAAACTACAAGGACGTGTATAATATGAGTAATGTATTATAATGATATAATTGTATAGATGACAAATACTGTAGCTACTTCATTCATCTATATATATATATATATATATATATATGTATGTATGTATATATATATATATATATATATATATATATATATAAATATATATATATATATATATATATATATATATATATATATATATATGTATGTATGTATATATATATATACTCGTATATATATATATATATATATATATATATATATATATATATATATATATATATATATATATGGATGTATGTGTGTGGACGTGCTAGAATAACTCTGAATCACATGGAGCATTTTCAACCAAACTTGGTATACATATGACTTAATATCTGCAAAAGAATAATGTGGGGGTAACACATCACTGGAACCAAAGCGGGGGATGTGGGAAGGGGGTGACATGTAAAAATAATCGAAAACGACAGATATTAGTGTCTAATCCATAGTTTTTGAGGTCGCTGAGATACACAGTGACACTCCCAATGCCCTTTGAGTCCAAGTTCAGACCTTAGGAAGGGGGAGGTGGCAGGTAAGAAGGGGGTGGGAAGGTGGTTACATGTAAAAATAACCAAAAATGACAGATATTAGTGTCTAATCCATAGTTTTCGAGCTGAGATAAATAGTAACATCCTTGATGCCCTTCAAGTCCAGGTTCAGCCCTAATAGGAAGGGGGGTTAAGAATGGATGGTTGGAAATTGATGATATGTAAAAATAACAGAAAACTAAACATATTGGGGTCTAATCCATAGTTTTCAAGGTCACTGAGATAAATAGTGACACTCCATATGCCCTTTAAGTACAAGTTCAGCCTTAATAAGGAGGGGTGGTAAGGTGGTGACATGTAAAAATAACCAAAAATGACAGATATTAGTGTCTAATCCATAGTTTTCGAGCTGAGATAAATAGTGACATCCTGATGCCCTTCAAGTCCAGGTTCAGCCCTAATAGGAAGGGTGGTTAAGAATGGATGGTTGGAAGTTGATGGTATGTAAAAATAACCGAAAACTAAACATATTAGTGTCTAATCCATAGTTTTCAAGGTCGCTGAGATAAATAGTGACACTCCTGATGCCCTTTAAGTCCAAGTTCTGTCCCGATAGGAAGGTGGGGGGGAGAATGAGTGGGAAGTTGGTGACACATAAAAATAACGAAAACAACAGATATCAGTGTCTTATCCATAATTTTCGAGGTTGCTGAGATGAATGAATAATGTCACTCCTGATGCCCTTTAAGTCTAAGTTCAGCCCTGATAGGTTTGGGGGTGAGAAGCGGTGAAAAATAAAATGTCAGAAAGGCTGGGAAATATAATTGAAGCAACTATCTTAACAGAGAGAGAGAGAGAGAGAGAGAGAGAGAGAGAGAGAGAGAGAGAGAGAGAGAGAGAGAGAGAGAGAGAGAGAGTAGAGGGGTGTTAGGGAGGAGAAAGAGGGAAAGAGTGAGGGAGAGTTGGAGAGAGAGTGAGAGGGAGAGTAGAGGGGGTGTTAGGGAGGAGAAAGAGGGAAAGAGTGAGGGAGACTTGGAGAGAGAGAGTAGAGGGGGTAGTAGGGAGGAGAGAGAGAGAGTAGAAGGAGTATTAGGGAGGAGAAGATAGAGGGAAAGAGTGAGGGAGACTTAGAGAGAGAGAGTTTATCGGTTGTCATTCAAAGTTTTCCCAGACAGCGCCAGGATGGTCTGCTAGCATGAAATAGAAAGACAGGAATACATAGAATTGAAACAGGTTTTTTTTAGAAATTAGTTTGGTACAAAATATTCTGTATTTTGATTTTTTATCTCGTGTAAATCTTGTCCAGATGAGAGGAAACTGCCAAATATTCGGCACCCTCTTTTTACAAATGCTTGAACAGCCCACCAAATGTGCAGCGCCTCACATGGATCCCATTTCAAAAACTGTTAAGAGAAGAGAATGAGATAGGCATATAAATTCTTTTTTTCTTATTGAGGACCTTGTAAACTATAGTGTGTGGATAATTTACCCCTGTCTGTTTTGGAGGAGAACTGGAAATATATACAAATACATTTATATATATATATATATATATATATATATATATATATATATATATATATATAAATGTATGTATGTGTGTGTATGCTCCAACATAACTCTGAAAAGCATTGAGGAATTTCAACCAAACTTGGTATGCATATGATTCACTATCTTGAAAAGAATACTGTGGGGGTAAGACATCACTAGCACAAGGGGGTGGGGGGTGGGAAGGGCTTCCCAGAAATGGGGCTGGTTCTGCCTGTAGACTTTGTAACTAAATAAACTCTATGAATTTATCATACCTCATTTCGGTAAACATTTGACTTACTACCTGGGAAAGAATACTGTGGGAGCAAGACAGTGCTGGCACCAAAGGGGGTCAGGGTGGGAAGGGGGGTGACGTATAAAAAATAACCAAAAAAGACAGATGCTAGTGTCTAATCCATAATTTTTGAGGCCGCTGAGATGAATGGTGACACATCCATTGCCCTGTAAGTCCAAGTTCAGCCCTGATAGGAGTTGGAGGGTAAGAAGGGATGAAAAATAAAATGCCAAAATGACAGATATAAGTGTCTAAACCATAATTTACGAGGTCGCTGAGATGAACAGTAACACTCCCGATGCTCTTCAAGTCCAAGTTCAGCCCCAATAGGAATAGGGGGTGAAAATGGGTGAAATATAAAATGTAAAAAATGCTGGGCAGTGTAATTAAAGCAACTATCTTAACAGGAAAGAGAGAGAGAGAGAGAGAGAGAGATTAGAGGGGGTGTTAGGGAGGAGAAAGAGGGAAAGAGTGAGGGAGAGTTGGAGAGAGAGAGTAAGAGAGTAGAGGGGGTGTTCGGGAGGAGAAAGAGAGATAGTTTATCAGTTGTCATTCAGAGTTTTCCCAGGCAGCCCCAGATTGGTCAGCCAATATATAATTATATAAAAATATTTATATTTTGTGCACGTACGCCGACAGTAGTAACCTGGTTCTTATAGTGATAATCTTCTGATAAACGAAGAAATGCAGCAATATTAGGTTTGGTCCCTGGTTGCTTAGGTGACAAATATAAAAAAAAATAGTTTGCTCGATGCCGTTGGTACGTAGCCAACAGAATATCTTCGGTCATATATTTATATATATATATATATATATATATATATATATATATATATATATATATATATATATATATATATATATATATATATATATACATGGGTGTTTCATGTGTGTATAAAGTGTGTATGTGCGAGCACGCGTTTGTTTCCGCATGCTTGCATACGTAGATGATTGTACGGACAAATTATTATAGAAATGTTCAGAACATAATTATACCAAGCATTTTTGTTGTATTCAATGGAAGCCAACTCTTAACTAGATCTCTGTACACAGTCTACTTAGACAGATATTTTTAGCTACAGATTGGAATGAACGCTTCAAGCTTAGACTATATTACTGCATAAGCTCATGCAATTGGAACGCACGTATTTCTGAAATATTAGAAAATACTTTAATATAAGAGCTGTTTGGATGGGAAAATCCTGTGTAAATGTTTGGTGAAATTGTATATGAATTAATAGTATCTGCGATTGTAAGAGTAATGCTGGAAATAGTTTAGCGGGGGTATTTCGAACAGGAATTAGTTATAAAGCTTGGGTATTCACGAAAATGTTCAAATTTCTGTTAAATTTTGATTTGGTCTTGAATGCTTGGTGCTCTCTCTCTCTCTCTCTCTCTCTCTCTCTCTCTCTCCTCTCTCTCTCTCTCTCTCTCTCTCATCTCTCTCTCTCTCTCTCTCTCACAAGCACACCCTACTGTATATACAGTATATTTATCTCCAAAAGTCCCATAAAAATAACAAAGAAATTTGAAATAGCCAATATATTTCGACCAGTTATCATTAGTTCAATAGTCATAGGTCGACATATAGTGACTTGATAAAATTTTGTTTCTTTTGCCTTTTTAAGAAAAATATAAAACTGTTAGTTTACAGAAAGTATATAATATGTATACCGCCGCGCGCACACACACACACATATATACAGTATATATATACATATATATATATATATATATATATATATATATATATATATATATATATATATATATATATATATATATATAGCACAGGAGGCGGATAGTTGCTAAAAACTATGTCAAGATCCGAAGAGGGAAAGGGGCAGACACATATGTTGTTATGATGACTTTATTAAAGTTGCATACGAGACCATGTGCTTAAATGTAACCATAAAATAAAATATGATGATTTTGAAATATTGGGTAGAGCCTGGAATGACGAACTTCTAACGGTTCTAGAATCATTATTTATTAAACAGATTGTTCCGCAGTTAAACTCCCAGTCCTCTGCCACGCCTCTATACCTATCGTGAGTGTTCCTGGAGCCCCAAGTTGCCCTTCGTTGTTACCCGACTGTCTTTCTGCTTGAAATATAGGTGTGCCTTCTAGTCTGTATTTCAGTCTTTTTTTAATCATTTTATAACAATTGTAATTTTTAATTTTCGTTTTTGTCTGAGTCATTTTAATGATTATAAATTTGTTTGCCTTTTTAGCCTTGAAAATGGGACTTGTGGTCCAGAAACGTCGGCAACTTTAATAAAGTCATGATACCAACACGCCTGTCCCTCTCCCTCTTCGGATATATATATATATATATATATATATATATATATATATATATATATATATATATATATATATATATATATATATATATATATATATATATATATATATATATATATATATAGTATGCGTGTGTGCATATATGTTTGCGCGTATGTGGTGTACCAAGACTACCTCATATAGGCCTTAGATTTATAGAATCTTAGGCTTCTGCTTTATTGCGTAGAGTGTCTAATTCTCATCTTCTGTCGCATTTATAAGTTTTTAGGTAACCGTGGGGCAATCGGTTGCCAGGCTGCAAGTAGATGAAATTAGAATGACTAAAGTTTTTGCCAAATGTAGAACCCAACGACCATAACATCATGATATTAGTTGATTTACCGCAACTATGTGTATGTATGCATACGTACACACCACATAAATACAAAGATTTTTTTCCATAATGTAACTGGCCTGGTAATAAAGCACAACAACAATCAGGCAAAGTGCTGGTTATTCAGTGGCATAATCCGAAAAGTGAGGGAAATTTACAGTGTATTTCCTGAGGTCCAGTTTTCCATAGTTCATACAGGGCAAAATGACTTCAGGTTTCGGTGAATTAATATTTGCATCATTGCATTGGACCTGCTGTGGAGTTTAATGTATTTTACTGTGCAAACATGATAAAAAAAAACAACAAAATTACGGAGATAACTTTTATGTCAGTAATTCGTAAGGATTGAGAGAGAGGCCTTTACCGATTTCTGTCTCACACTCTTTGGTGGCAGTCATCCTTCCATAAAATCATTTTACTCGCTGGCGGCGAAGCTTTTAGGACGAGCTTTTTTCGCGAGTAAAAGATCAAATGTTAAAAGAGTTTCTGAAATTCTGTCTCCCTCCACATACCACTTTTGCAGTCAGAGATCGATACAGTGTACTTATTATGATAACGAGGGCTTTAATCTGCGATATAACTTGCCCGTTCCCAAAACATCAAATGTACCGGGTGTTTCGAAATTAGAGCCCCCCCCCACAGAACAAATGGAAAGTTATGAAGTTTTCTGCTATAGCCTACCTCCAATGACATTAGTTTAGGTTTCTATTAAGCTATTTTTCATTTTACATTTCCTGCATTTTCAGACTGAGTGACGGAGTTAGATACAGCCATGGCTAACGACTCAGAGGAAATCAGATGGATTGACCGAATCCGGACTATAACCTTCAGAGAGGCCAGGGATGCTGGCGCATCCTTCATGTCACGTTCCTGGATAGCTAAATACATTAAAAGAGATGAATCCTTTGTTAAAATAAACTGGAATGAAAATCCATATGACTGTCATCACGAAAAGAGTGAGAATCTTGAAAGGCCTGAAGTCCTTTCTCAGGTGTCAAAAGACATCATAGCTGAGGCAGTGGGTAGACCAAGAAAGTCTTTACGTAAATTGGCGCTTGAACTAGAAACAAAAAGGGGAAAGAAGAGAAGTTATAGTGCTGTATATCATGAGTTGAAAAAATCTGGTACCAAGCCATTTCATGTTATCAGCAAGCCCAACATCACTCAGCAACAGAGAGAAGACTGTGCATGGTTTTGTGGTTCATTTCTTAAAGATTTGGATGAAGCTGACTTTCTCCATGTTGCTGCATCAGATGAATTCATTTACACAGTCAGGAAGCCAAATCATAAAACTGACATCATTTGGGCTACAAAGTTGGATGATATCAGCGATGACGTGCGGTATCGCCAAGTTGTGAAATTTCCTGAATGTTTGGTATTTCACAGCCAAATGGTTAAAGTGGATCATCAAAGAAAAAGGACAGTCATGGAATGGCGAATACTTCAGAGAAACTGTGCTTACTGGTGGAGTATTTTCTTTCCTCAAAGATCCTGAAAATGTGTTATCTGTTGAAGAAGTAACATTTTTGCATGATAAGGCACCATGTTTCAAGGCTCTTCAGACACAGGAGCAGTTTGAAACAGTGGTATCGATTTTTTCTCGTCAAGTGAATTTCCAGGTAGCTCCCCTGACCTTAATGTATGTGAAAACATTGGTAGTATCTTAAAGGATCGTGTTGGAGCACGCACAGTGAACTATGATGGTATACCAAGTCTCGACGACCTGCGAAGAAAGGTGACCAAAGTGCTCAGGGAAATGGAGTTTGAGTCTCAGCTTTTTTGCGATTTGCTGAAATCATACCCCTCAAGAATGCAGGCTGTGGTACAGGCAGATGGAGGCCGCACAAAATATTAAATACTCAGAGAGAAAATTAAATAAATGCCTGTTCTGAATTACTTTTGTTTTTGTCCATATCAATTTTAGTTTATGCTGTAGAGGGGGTCGCTCTAGTTTCGAACCACCCTGTGGTTGTTCAGTTTCACATCGACCTCAGTCTTTCGAGCAAATGTATGTGTTCACATAGATTCATAGTCGTGCGGTCATCATCTAAGTGACTTTGGCGTTTTGTTTTCATCAGGAAACAAGGCTTAATTGTGCTTGGGGCTAGAAATGGCAAAGTTCAACGCCATTTATAGCCAGCAGAAATAAGAGAAGGAGCTTATTTAAATTTCCGGAAGTTATCTTTGTTTTAATTACCGGGAGTGATGCTCCATAATTTCTTTTTTTAATTCCTTATATTCAGTGGGTGACCTTATTCAGAATTTCCTGAATTCGTCAAATGACGTGCAATAGAAATTAAAGTATTCGTATTCATTTTTAAAAATATTTTTTTGTTATTTAGCATCTAAATTCAAGGAGTAATTTCATCTCAATGACGGAAATTTCATTATGGCATAATCACTGAAATGCGCAGGAGCAGTGCTGATTCCCTCAGTGGAGACGCTTAGTTTCCTTAGTTGGCGTTGTCGATGAAATCAAGGGTTATATGTCTTGAACCTGATAACTCATGGTTTCTTTAGCCAAGGGAGCCCATCATCCTATGGGATTCCTCATTCTAATACGTGTCCATGTTTTCTATATGGAAAATACATTTAGTAATGGAGTAAGCCATGCATGAACGTATACATTCATACTCATACACACTATATACATACACACATTATATATATATATATATATATATATATATATATATATATATATATATATATATATATATATATATATATATATATATATATATATATATATATATATATATATATATATATATATATATATATATATATATATATATATATATATATATATATATATACATACTTACAAACACGTGCGCGCGCACACACACACACACACACACACACACATATATATATATATATATATATATATATATATATATATATATATATATATATATATATATATATATCGTGTGTTCGTATGAGAGCGCCATAATGTTCATATCATTCTTACCTAGAGCCGAGAATCTCGTGTAATGTTGCGAGCGCCTACCCTCCACGAAAACAGGATCTGGCAATTTTTGGATGCAATGGAGTGACAACCATATAAATTGTTGTTGCTCGAGTCTCCTGAGAACGTTGTCGAGGGAATTTTTGCAAAGGCAGGGGAATTAAACAAAGGAGCCCAAATTTGGCTCTAGTAGAAAAAGACTGGTAAAAAAAAAAACATTAGGAAATAAGGAAATATAAAAAAAAAATAAATTTCAATTGATTTTGCTTGTTTTAAGTGGTGACAAGCCAACCGTCTGACTAGAAATAACAGGCAGGATAAGGGTGAGTCCGATCTTAAAAAAAAGTTATGTATTTATACATTCGACTCAGAATAGAATAAGGAATAGGATTACAAATAAGTATTTAAAGATTTTTTCATTTACTTTATGGTCTATAATGATAAACCGAAGGTTTGTTATTGTATGAAACTGATCGTAATAGTCAAAATAATTCAGTAGGAAACATGAGTAAAATACACCAAAACTACATTGCATTATTGCAAACATTTATGAAGAAGCAACGAAGAGAATTGAATTTAGTATTAATTTTATATAAACAAGTGTGTAAGATAACTATGTAATCTCAGTTATAAAACCTCAGCCAAAAGCGACTTTATAGTGTCTACTCTGCCATGGACTGAGCATCGTCCAGTAATTCCTCTCTTCCCACCAGATGGCTGTACGGTGACTTCGGATGTCAGTACTACGCTTTCATGGGGTTCCTGATGGGGATGGCCAACGTCACAACACTCCTCATGATTGCTCTCGATCGGTACCTCGTCACTTGCAGGCATGACTTACGTAAGTACCGTTTGTTATCCTTTTAGATTTGCTTACACGGCTGCTGTTTTGCTGTTCACTGACTCTCAGTTGACAGCAGAAAAGGCGTAAGGGTTGAGGGTACTCGTTCTATGAGTTTTTTCTTAAAAATTATCTTTATTTCTCTTGAACTATGATTTTACTTTTATCATAACAAAAGCGTAGGACTTGAAACCGATATCTTGCGAGAGTTCGTTAGTTCTGACCAATTGCGTGGTTTTCGGAAGTGGCATTTTTTTTTCATTCCCTCAAAGTAAGTGATTGGTGGAGTTTTCCTTCCACCCTTTTCGCAGACAGGGACATACTGTATATATATTAATCAAATGGCTTTCAAGAAAAACTCTTTGGTGTGTCTGATCGACACTTTTGAAAAAACATTATGTATATATGTATGTATGTATATATATATATATATATATATATATATATATATATATATATATATATATATATATATATATATATATATATATATATATATATATATATATATATATGTATGTATTGTTATGGATTACGATGGGGTGACTACGCTTTTGCAGTACTTTAATACTCTTATCCTTACAAAATCCCTTGTAAGACCATAAACATAGTAATTGAAAGAACAAGTAATAATTGGAAGGTCGCCACGTGAGAATATGTTTCTAATAACACTAGTTAATTTTACACAGACAACATGGTAAATTTAACAATGGGAATGATGGACAAATCTCACTAAAATAAACAAGTGGATAAAGCACACGACAGTAATTCACTGAATTGATTATTTAATGCATCAATTTCCCAATGGGGTACATGTAAACGGCCACTTGCAAGTGGCCCATAAGCCAAACGGCAATGCAGTATCCGCCTCGGTACGGGCTGCTTCTTCAGGCAATCGGGAACACAGAGGAATGGCTACGTAGATAATTTACACTGATAACACTACTGGAGGAGAAATAATTCCAGATAAGACTACTAACGAAGTGATATCTCTCTAGAAATGAGTTAATGCACAAATTAGAGGGAATCGCCTTACTCTACTCACTTTTTGACAAGGGGCATGAATTACTTTATGCACTGTTCAAAGAACTGCACACTGGATATAACAAGTTCACCGTTTAAGTCGAAGTGACAAAGAATTTACTTGAGTGGTGATGTGCAAGAGAGGGATGATAAAAAACAAGTCAAAGAAAAAGTACACTGGCTACAACCATTTCCCTTCCGGGGACATAACGTTTTTGTTTCCTGGTACTACCTGCACACACAACTCTAGGTTGACGAGATCAATAAGTTTCTCTTGGATAAGGTCACGACCAGTCCAGTGTATGTGAAGAATGAGTTCCAGTCTGCCGCGGTTCGATTGTCAAACGGACAGAGCTTTACTGTAATGATAATCGGACCAATTGCCGGTGTAGGGCACTTGGGCCTTATAAGGCATCTGATGCTGCTCGAGGCTTGGCTCCAGGCGCTCTCGCTGGCTATGGCCTGCGGATAAGGGAAAGATCTACGGACAGTAAAAGTGAGAAAACTCAGTGGGATTTTGATTAAATTTTAAGATCTAGACAAAAGAAACAGTGACCCCCCTCCAGACGCTGTCCCTGGAGAGGCATTACGGTTCCAACCCTTGAATGGGGTCGCGAGCCACTCTTAGATTCTACCCTGTCACTCCAATCCTTGAGGGGCTACCTATCCACTACTGGTTTGATATTTTCCCCCTAACTCTTTATAAGTTAGCGATCCAGCAGCATATAAAACACTGTATATACATACATATGTATATATATATATATATATATATATATATATATATATATATATACATATATATATATATATATATATATATATATATATAAAATTCCCAGAGCTATAGAAAACAGAGAACCAATGGTCTTAGGATTTTTTTTGGACTAATTTAAGATTAACAACACTTTCATGTTTATAAATGATTTTAGTAAAATGTTTCACAAAGTTTTGATTCTTAGGCAAGAACCTAAAACTCGCATAAATAGTAAGTTTAGGTGCATTTTACTTGGGCATTAAATGGGCAAGTTTTTTATCAACATTATAAAAGTAATGTTTTAGGAAGACAATACCTATTCATACCGTAGTACATTGGGCCCTGTCTCCAACTTCTAACTGGTATTCTTTTCATTCTGAAGTCCTTTTCCTATATATATATATATATATATATATATATATATATATATATATATATATATATATATATATATATATATATATAAAGGCAAATGCCACGAGGGAAAACAGAAACAACAGAGTGGTTGCTAGGCCTTTCAACACAATGATCCTTTACTAGCAGACTGATGAAAAATGTAAAAATAAGTTTACAAGAAAGCTCATATAATTGACAGATGATATGCAGATGTCCCTGAGGGTAGGGATTATAAGAAACAGATGCACCTGGAATCCAACAGAGTTGAAGCATTAGTGGACCTACCAAAACGAAGGTAAATCTTTTGAGAAGTATTATAGAGTATAGGGCCAACTGGCTCAAAAGCAGGTAGGACTCAATTAAAGGATTATATAAAAAAGTACAACACATTTTCTCCTTTTCGTAAAAATAATTTTTGCAAAATGAACATTTAAGAAAATCTATTAAACTTACAGATAGATAGAAAACATATAATGCTACTAATTAGTAATTAAGTCAGTGATTTTATCTTTAAGGTCATTATTGAAAATTTTTCTAATACAGGGGTCCAAATAATACATGCCACAGCTAAGGTTGAAATTACAGCTGGAAGTAAGCAGTATAATTGCAGATTCTAAAAGATTTCGTGAAGAGAAATCTTTCGATCTGGCAATCACTGGACTGTCAGTCAAGTTGATCCTGTTTGAGTTTTCACTTAAATAAATGAATATTGCATTGGATGTATATCCAGTTTTGCCAGAATACGTTAGGGCTATTTTTTATTAACATTCCTTTTAGTGTGTTATTATTGGAAAAAACCTGGTTGACAGTAAAAGACTTTAAACAATGATTTTATGGTTTCAAAAGCACTAAATAAGGCAGGTTAAAAATGTTCTTAGGGGGGTTTCTTTCTCCATGTTACTTTCACTATAAAACATTTTGTGGGCATTATTATAGTAAATATCTAGTATATGTGGAGGGTAACATAAACCTGTTCCTATTTTTCATATGTATTCTATTTCTTGATCCAAATACTGGGACTGAGAATGCGCAATGCTCTTAAAAACATAGAATAAAAAATGGATATTTTGATATAGAAATGGACAATTGCCTCCCTTTCTTAGATGTTTTAATACATATAGAACAATTTCATTGCAAATTCCTATAAATACTGAATTTGCTATGAAATTGTTCTATATGTATTAAAACATCTAAGAAAGGGAGACAATTGTCTTTTTCTATTTCTAAAGTAAATTTAATGGATGGTACCTGGTTATTCAAATTAGAGAGTAAATCATTTACATCAGTACCAGCAGGCAAAACAGTAAAAATATCGTCAACATATCTATACCACTTTAAAGGAGTATAAATGATATTAGGTAAATCTCGTTTTTCAAAGAATTCCACTTACAAATTTGAGAGGAGTGAGGATAAAAGGTTGCCCTTTGCCATTCCAAATATTTGTTGGTAGAATTCACTATTGAATATAAGCTTACAATCACAAATGCACAACCTAGTTTGTTACTAAGATACTCTAAATTAGAATTTATAGAGATTTTAGTAAAAAGTCCCTATAGATTCTATTTTAGGGTATCTTAATAATGAACTAGGTTGTGCATTTGTGATTGTAAGTTTATATTCAATGGTGAATTCTACCAACAAATATTTGATATGGCTATAGGCAACCCTTTACCCCATTCCTCTCGAATTTGCATGTGGAATTTTTTGAAAAACTATATTTACCTCACATCATTTGTACTCCTTTAAAGTGGTATATATTTGTTGACGATATTTTAGCTGTTTTGCCTGTGGTATTGGTGTAAGTGATTTACTGTCTAATTTTAATAACCATTTACCATCCATTAAGTTTACTTTAGAATTAGAAAAAGGCAATTATTACATACGTAATCAACTTCTTCTTTTTTTTGCCGATCAGTATTTTTCTCTGTATAATCTTTTAATTTACTTGTCCCTGCTTCCGAGCTCTTGGGCCCAATCTTTTGTAAAACCTCTTGAATACTTACCCCTGTTTTGGTAGGTCTACTAATTTTTCAGCTGTTTGGATTCCAGGTACGTATTTTCCTTTATAATCCCCATCTGTCATTTATACGAGCTTTCTTTGTATGCTTATTTTTATATTTCTGTCAGTCTGCTAAGTAAAGGACAGTAAGCGAAAGGCCTCGCTCCACTCCGTCGTTTCACTCTCCTTCGTGGCATTGCCTTTATCTATATATTCATCATGTTACATATTTTCGTGATTCAGTTGTACACACACACACACACACACACACACACACACACACACACACACATATATATATATATATATATATATATATATATATATTATATATATATATATATATATATATATATATATATATATATATATATATATATATATATATATATATATATTGTGTGTATAACTGAATCACAAAAATATATAATGGTAGCCGGCGGCTAAATTAGAAAATACTTTTTAGTTCTTGAGTGGAAATGTACTCCCATCCGATATGCTTTTAACTACAAGCACGCAGCATTACCGAAATGCTTGAGCATTCTCTCTCTCTCTCTCTCTCTCTCTCTCTCTCTCTCTCTCTGTAACAGGCTGAATTTCCTCGAATCCTACTACTTGTTATTTAAAACTGTGTATTTTTGTATTTTATTACTTATTTGCTAATGAAAGCTGGAATTGCAAATTATGACACTTCATACGTTTTACTTCCCCATTTTTTGCCAAACGTTTTGAAGATAATTGGATTGCCTTTACGTTAACCCTTCATGAGAGTTAATTATATATTTTTACCCGTAGGTAATATGGTTGTTGACAGAAAGTGAATAATTGGACTAATAGTATTTTTTCAATTTTAATGACGTTTATTATTTTTTTTTTTTTTTCAGTGTAACTTCCTTAAGAGATTACCATTGTATGCGTTGCATTTGAATGACGAAAGTTTTCCGACTTCTTTCGGGACGCTTGGCTCTCCCGGTATTATTGTTTCCGTACAGTACAGGGAGTTAGTGCTTGTGTCATGGTCTCATAAATTTCTTGAAACTTGGATTTTGTGCGGAAAGTAATCGTCAATTGGTGTTATTATGAAACATTGATATAAAACTGAGATTCCTTTCAATATATAAAAAGTAATGCATACATAATCATCATCATCATCATCACTCGTAATTCTTACTGTTACTCTCTGTATGTATGTATGTATGTATGCCATGTAACACTCTCATATACAAAAACACTACACGCGTTGAACTAAAAGCTCTTGTTTGCTCGACTCATCTGATATTTTCTTTGGGTTGGTTTGTCCTTGGGCTACACGAATTTACAGTCTAAAGGAAATTGTAATTCCATCTTGGCAGTGTGGTGACTTTAGCTCACGAGAGAGAGAGAGAGAGAGAGAGAGAGAGAGAGAGAGAGAGAGAGAGAGAGAGCGAGAGAGAGAGGATAAGGAAGCCTTTCCTTAACTTTTGTACTCGTGTTACAGACCAGTAGCTTTCCTTCGTTTTTGAGAAAAATGAGGAAATAGTGTATGAAATGGGCATATTTTATTTTTTCATCCCTTCCACCCCCCACCCCCCACCTCCCACCCCTCTCTCTCTCTCTCTCTCGCGCGCGCGCGCGCTCAAACAAACACACACGCATGTGACTATGTACACATTTTATATGACTGTATTTGTGGAAGCACAGATGGTCTTTTCTCCGACTCGGAAAAGTAAACTGGTGTTCGTAAAAAAACCAGATGGTTTGAAATTTCCATTTGGAATTTGTTTCATTTGTCTAGGTTATCGACTTTCTTAATGTTGTAACCGAAAATATATCTGCAAAGCTGAGCATCGTCTATCTACAGTACTTCCATACTGTCAGAGGCAAGGCTCATAAAATATTGTACCAGGTATTTAACACGAGTCGTTAGTCACAAGAGATTCAGTTTTGCAAACCTACCACTGTTATTTTTGCCAGGCTTCATTTGAGTTGCTAAAATCAAACACATTCTCTCTGTCTTTCTGTCCGCCTTTCCAGAGAGCTGACAAATGACCACATGGAGCAATCATTGCAGTGATCCGTCCTTGAAATCTCAATATTTTAATAAAATTTCGTACATTTTACTAGTCTTATGCAGATGTTTACTCCAAATTACGTCTGTTTTCAAAGTTCAGTTACAATTCTTAATTTCATGTGATTAAGGGATGGGTAGCAGTATTTGTTATATTAGATACTTGGAAGAGGCTCTAAAAATTGATGAAAATGAATGTGTAGTTCTGAATGTTCTACCACTCTAATGTAATAGAAATATGTTAGAAAAATTCCAACATCATCATTTTCATTAATTTAGTATTGTTAAGCCAGTTTTTCATATATTCAACAGACTAGCCATGAATTTCGCGTAATGCTGTCTTCCAAGGAAAAAAATTAAAGATCACATAAAACAATATGTACCCCGCAACGTGAGCTGAATCATTTGTTGATATCAGCACAGATTTAATAGAAAATGCTGTCCTGGT
Source organism: Macrobrachium rosenbergii (assembly GCA_039081455.1). NCBI lineage: Eukaryota > Metazoa > Arthropoda > Malacostraca > Decapoda > Palaemonidae > Macrobrachium > Macrobrachium rosenbergii. The sequence continues at coordinate 5,558,188 of JANJGK010000029.1, read as the reverse complement.
TTGTTGGTCTACTTATCGAAAAAGGGTATATCTGCTTCAACTACTGTAGACTAGCGATGACAGAAAAAAAGACTTGTGGAAGAAATAGTAGGACGTCTTGAAAGTTTGAA
>JANJGK010000029.1:5518078-5553078 GCA_039081455.1 Macrobrachium rosenbergii | reverse complement strand
TATGTTGCAATGTTTGTTAGCAAAAACTACCTGGGTGTATTGACTAAGTCAGTAGATTGGAAAGTGAACTTCTCAGTAACATATCCATGCGTTGCTTAGTCTCAAGTAGGCAGAAGTTAGTGTTGACCTATGTTCTCGTAAACATTTTCAAGTAATTAGGCTGTAAAACTTCGTGAATTTGTACTGATGAGTAGTTTTAAGGGAATCACTCACGTCGCGGCGTAAGTAGATGTAAAGTAACAGAAAAGCTCCTCGTGGCTTGCAACGGTTTCCTTTGATATATTCAGTGCTTATTTTAAATTCTTGTTATGGTTATTTGTAAGAGAGAAACATTTCCAAAAAGATATTGAATGTTTTGATTATGAAAGCTGACTAAAGCATGGTGTAGGGGGGAAAATGAACGAAAGCAAAGCATAGCAAAATAAGGCAGTGTTGTTACCTAGTTATCGCTGCACTGTCCTTGTGCGATCCCCTCTGTAAATCCCTGTAAGAATTGACTTGAAAGTGAATCCCAGATAGAATTCTTCAGTAAGATGTGACACACATACAACGTCACACCGCAAAACTGCAAGTGAGCGAACCAATGCCACAACAACGTAGAAGCCTCATGATACGGTAGAGATGACTTTGAAAGTGTCTCCAGTTAGGAAGAAAGTCGTTACTTTAAGACAAAGCTGTGTAAAATGCATATGAGGAGTATAAGAGAAGCTGTAATGACTAAGATCGTGAAATTTCACGATGCAAGTACAAAGGAAACCTAAGTCAAAACAACGCCATTTCTTCAATGAGGATAAAATACAAAAGTGCTAAGTTCTGTTTGTTGCTTCCAGCACCGCTACACTTTTGCTAAACATTGTCTGTGGCGTGCGGCCACCACAGGCAGCGGATGAATTCCTGCTATAAGGAAAACCTGCGGTATATATTATTGTAGACACAGAGACACAGCCGTGCGTACATAACAACAAAGCAATTATATATTTAAAGTGTATGTGAAACGTGTTTTTCCATTCCTATTTCTTCCAAGAAGGACTACTCATATTAGTAGATTTTATTTCATACCATGGTAGGGATGCAGAATGAATGATGCTTTTGCCTATGGTATGGTAAGCATGAGTATGTATGGTTTTCGTATTTATGTTTGAAGCCCATCGTATACAGGAGAATGTCTTAGCTTCGTGTTTATGGCAGCTGCATAATTAAAAGCATTCTGTCCCGTTGAAAGAAAGTGTGGGGATTTTAACTTGAATGCCTCTTCACTTTGCGCCTCCAGTTCTTTGCGTTTTCTGCAGACCAGTCGCAGATAATTCTCTTTTTTTCTATATAAATCCGCTTTGAAAGTATGCGATTCGTGTAGTGAGATTTTGTGGGGTCATAGGATTTGGTTGGTGATGACCATTATTTATTTGTTTATTGGCTTCCGTTTACTCCTGCCAAGCTTATGTTTTATGTTGTAGTTTATGAGAAGTTTGTTTATTCTGTTCAACTGAGAAATACACGAAAATCGCATGTCATAATTTATACAGACAATTTCAATATAGTGGAACCTGCTAAATTAGTTTAAGACAAGCCATTTACAGATATAAGATCATAAGAATATTAGTATGACCACCTCTTTTAAGCCAGATCATAAATATCATGATAGGGATCAGAGTTCCCTTTAAGCTACATTTTTAACATAAATCAAGAACAAATTGATGAAAAATCTTAAGTGGATGTACTCTTGTTCGTTTATCCTTTTGTTTTGATTGTTAATATATCTATTATATATTCTTACCATTTTTCCATATAATGTTAACTATGTTGAATATGTGACACTGTAGAGCGCTAGATCCAGATAACCTCGTTATATAGTATTTTATTGGACGAGGGAAAATAAGATGAAAATGCAGCTGTGAAAATGGAAATATCAAGTTGAATAAGTAGAGAGAAAGGGAGTTGTGGAGAGGCGAATAAGAGGAAAATGTCTTGGTTTTATTTGATTAGGAATACAGAACGTCGTAACTCCATGAGAATTTTTAATGTTTCCTACTTTCAACATTTTCATTGTGCTTGCGTGGACACTGTAGAGACATGGTTCAGCAAATGACGGGAGCTGGATGCGACGTTTTCACTCTTGTATCAGAGAGTCAGTGACAACAGATGAAAGCGGAATAATATAGGGCACACTCGGCTCACATTCGTACGTACACACAGAAGTGTGCGTGTATGTATGTGTGTGTATATATATATATATATATATATATATATATATATATATATATATATATATATATATATATATATATATATATATATATATATATATATATATATATATATATATATATATATATATATATACACACATTATGATAGCCACAATGCCCTCTTAACCTTTCGAATCCTTAGCTCTTTTTGGGTACGCTTGTCACTAAAGCCTTTGGGTCCAAGTGCAAGAAACATGTAGCAGTATAGACCTTGTTCACAACGAGAAAGTTTCCCGCGGCAGGACATCATAATTACTTCATATTTCTTGCACTCGGATCCAAAGGCTTTGTAGTGACGAGCGTATCCAAAAAGCACGAAGAATTCGAAAACTTAAGAGGGCATTGTGGCTATTACAATTCTCTCTCTCTCTCTCTCTATATATATATACTATATATGTGTGTGTACTGTATGTGTGTGTATGTGTATGTATCTGTGTGCACGCATAATTTTTACTGACATTTTCCTAACATTAAGATCATAGCGAGCAATGAAATAAGAAGAAAATAGTAAAGCATCAGACCCAAAGCGTATCTTACATTTCCCAGGATTCTAATTCTGAGAAGAAAGTCTGACATACAGTAAGTCAGAATTACAGGTAAAAATGATATATCCTTGTCAGTTGTACATGTAATCTGAATAAAGAGCATTAACACTTTGTCTCATAGGTATCCATGAAGAACGAACCAACGCAGTTATAGTTACGAGAGATTAAATAAAACTGAAAAGTACTGTCACTGCTTGAAAGTGACAGATTTTGGATGGTGGTTTGAGTATGAAAAGAGAGAGAGATGAGAGAAAGAGAGCGCACCCTAACCCTTCTGATACTCCAGCCAAACAATGTAAAAAAGGCGGGAAGAAAAGAATTGTGATAATCGCAGCTAAACCGATTTCAAGAGGTTAACCGGAAGAACCTGAATTGGAGGCACGGGCAGGTTATTGATTTCGCAGGTCAGATGCTCTCTTTATTAGTGATTAATGTAGGAGTGCCACAAGAGTTGTTATTCCGATACTAAATTCTGGCACATATATATAATGCTGTTCGTCTTGTGACTGTGTGGGCGCAGGCACAAGCAGGTGCGCTATTTTCCGATATGATTTGTCTATAGAAGAACGATCAAAAAGAAAATACAATTCAGTAAAACAACAAGATATGCGGGAGATATCGATCTTTTCCTTTCGTTTCTCACATGACCATTAGATTTGAAGATCTCAAGATTGTATCACAAACAATGTTATGAAGGAAAATAAAGCAACGTGTAAAATGCTCACTTGGAAGAGCAGTATGAAATATAATTACATCTCAAGGGAAGAAAAGTTTTAGAATGTTTAGTGAATGACCATATATTTTTCAACGAAGTTTGCACCTTAAGAAGTTTCCTTTTTCCGTATTTCGGTTCAAATATAAAATTGAATTGATTGTTTCTCTCTCTCTCTCTCTCTCTCTCTCTCTCTCTCTCTCTCTCTCTCTCTCTCTCTCTCTCTCTCATTTTCCGTTCTCTTTTCCTTATGTGATATGTGAATGTAGCTTTCGCTGACTCCCAGTCTCCCATATAGTGTTGGATTCAGTGGCAGCTGAAACGTACCACAGTAAATGGTATCTTTAAGCAAGAGAGAGAGAGAGAGAGAGAGAGAGAGAGAGAGAGAGAGAGCTCAACTAGTGACTAGTGTTTGAAATGTTTCATCAGTTCAAGACCCACCAGTCTTCTTTCCCATTCCTTTTTTGAACCAGGGCTAGAAAACAGCTTATGGTTGCATGTCCCATTGATCTTTGCACCTAATGTCATATTTATGTTTTGTCGAGCAATGAAATATGTTTGATTTATTTTGGATTTTTTAAAGGGAATATTTATCTACAAAATCATTCTTCGTTAGGCTGACAATCCAGCTCTTGTTTTTTTTTTTTTATACTGGCATAAAGAGAAAAATATTCATTTGGGGAAAGTAAGCATTTGATGAAAATTAAACTTTAGACCTTATTATGGCTGTTGCAGATTTATATCTCCTATAATTTTGTCCCGACAGGACGTGTTTGCGAAGCACTAATGCCGTACATGGCAACCATTTTCATACAGGTCACGGTCAAAGTCTGTCTCAGAGTACAGAGGTAATGGCCAAGGATAAATTTGTTTACAAAATATGTGGGCCCATAATTTTACCTTTTGAAAATTCTTTACTCGCGAATAAAAACAGGGTAATGCTTATTTGCAGACAGACAGACGGGCAGTGTCACTTCATGCACATCTATGCACAACGGGATTTGACTGAAATCCCTTAAACTGAGCAGGAGTTGTGATGCCAAGGCAGGCATGGCACACTGATGGACAGAGGAATCAACTGTTAGGAAGAATTATAGTCTCCCCGGCTCAGTAGAGAACCAGCAATGCTTATTAGTGAATTCTTAGCAAGAGCAGTAAAATGCCTTTGCAAATATATGATTATATCCGTCAGGAGATGTAGCCGCTGTGTGGCTACCGTTCTGTTAAGTGACTTTACTAAACTATTTCTCATTTTATTTTACTTCTGTCTTCTCTCTTTTAAGTATACCTAGTGTAACGCCTGCGTACGGAAATAAGCCAGTCATGGTGTTTTCTCTGCATGTAAGCTTCGATTCTGTTTAGGATGCTAGTTAGTTGTCTTTGGGTTTGTTTATTATGAATATCTGCATAGTTTGAGTAATAATAATACTTACAGTATATTAATATAGTACATATACTAATGATTTTGTAGGTCAATTCAGCAATCAGTGACTGATTATCGCAAAGTATAAAATACAGTGAGAGATAGATTCAAAAGCCATAGAACCAAAAATTACCACACATTTATTGAGAAAAGAATTATGGCCATTTACTTTGCTTGGCGGTTGCGCCTTTTCTATTTTTACTGCCAGAAGCATCACAGTAGTAAAGATTATGGATGACTAAGGTTATGGTGTGAGTTCAATATTAATAATTTCGCACCAGGTAGTATTTCGATTTCCATTTCAGAGAGAGGGGAGTATAAGTATAATTATTCACAGGAATACATGACATAGTTCTTGAGAAGCATGCAGTACAATGTAAATGTCAATGAAATTCAGGAATCTTTTTGTATCAAAGCAGCATGAGAAGAAACATACAGTAGTTAAAGAGAAATGCCGTCGACCATTTTCGATTTCAGTTATGGCTCCGAGGAGCTGAAGTTTAATTATGTCAGCTGCCATAAAACATGTAAGCGGGATCAAAGGAATTGAATCTTTGCTTGTCGCCCGCCATTCTTTGCAGCTGTGCAAAAGCTGGAGTTTTTCTTTTTAATGTGGGAAACATAATTTCACTTAAGATGGCAAAAACATCATTAGAGGTTTAACGCTCAATGGAATTTTGTTTTTGATGTACGGGAATGACGATGAACCGGCCTAAATGGCACATTGGAGACCACAACAGTTTGAGGAAGACAAGAGAGACTAAAGAAGAGTACGGAAGGACTTCTCATTTAAAGGAAAATAGACACGGAGTAACGACAAACAAGTAAACAATGCGCCGAGGAAACTTCGCCGTAATCGAGTTTTCTGTACAGCGTATAGTCAAGGCCACCGAAAATAGATCTATTTTTCGGTGGTCTTGGTATAATGCCGTATGAGCCGCGGCCCATGAAACTTTAATGACGGGCCTGTGGTGGCCTGTCCTGTATCGTTGCCAGACGCACGATTATGGCTAACTTTAACCTTAAATAAAAATAAAAACTACTGAGGCTAGAGGGCTGCAATTTGGTATGTTGATGATTGGAGGGTGGATGATCAACATACCAATTTGCAGCCCTTTAGCCTCAGTAAATTTTAAGACCTGAGGGCGGACAGAAAAAGTGCGGACGGACAGACAAATAGCCATCTCACTAGTTTTCTTTTACAGAACACTAAAATGAAGGACCTTCTCTAATATTTATTTACTTCATAAGTTATTTTTATTTATGATTTCATTTATTTAATTCTATTTTCTTAGAACGCTAATAATAATGCGGAACGACTGACGTGAACCTGAATCTGAACATGAATCTTATTTGAATACTTTGTCTTGAACTTGTTTCTTTTTACTTGCTCAACATATTAAACCCAAAAGAGATATATTTATAGACATCCATTCATATTTCGTGTTTAAGTTGGTGATTCATTTCTGAATTCCGATTCTCCCTATTGCGTTGTCACTTGTTTTAGTAATGGAATCATCTACAAAGGGGTCATGAATACTGTAATGGCTGCATAATTGGCAGATCTATCATATATACGCGGCTTTCATTCCAAAACTCTCGCGCTTTTGTGTAGTAATTATGCTCCTGCCAACGTTTCTCTTTACTGGGAAGCGATTAAGCACGACTGATTTTTTTTTCTTCTTTTCCTATTATGTATATATGTATGTATGTGTGTATATATATATATATATATATATGTATATTATATATATATATATTATATATATATATATATATATATATATATATATATATATATATATATATATATATATATATATATATATATATATGTACGTACTGCATACATACATACACGAAACGCCAGGATACCTAAATATAATTTATCCCTTTATCGAATACTCACTATTCACTGATTAATTCAAAATATTTAATTGATATAAAGCTACTAATATAAAGGCATAAAGGTAGTCGAGATGATTGAATGTTATTACGAGCCGGATAAAGTTGAGCGGGCTATAATGATATACTGAAACTGACAGTTCAGGAGTTTAAATAGTTTATTATAATCGTTCTTTTTCGAGAGAGAAGGCTTATAGATGCCTTCAGGCTACGAGGCATTTTGTGTAACAACAACAACAACAACAAAATAAAGTGACCCTTTTATTTGCACCTCGAGGCGTAAATTTCTCTCTTCCGGTATTAAAACTGAATGTAACGCTTTTCTCTCTCTCTCTCTCTCTCTCTCTCTCTCTCTCTCTCTCTCTCTCTCTCTCTCTCTCTCTCTCTCTGGAGTAATATTTTCTTACGGATAGTTTTCCATTTTTCTTATTTACAGAATCCTAGTTCCGCTCGTAATAACTTCAGTTTTAATTAGTTATTCACTATTTAGATTCGTATTCATTTAAATTCCTAATACGTAGGTTCGGATTCTTCTTTAATATACGCCTTCATTATTATTATTATTATTATTATTATTATTATTATTATTATATGAAGGGAGTAGACCCTCTTTTAAACAGGTCTTATTAAGAAGGATGACTGTATTATGTAAATTTATCTTATACAGTGTCTTTTGTATTTTCCTTATGATTCGCTTTTCGGGCTCAGCGATGTTAGTCAGCAACTGGCCAGTTGCTGACTAACATCGCCCAGCCCGAAAAGCGAATCATAAGGAAAATACAAAAGACACTGTATAAGATAAATTCGCATGGTACTGCCATCCTTTTTAATATTATTATTATTATTATTATTATTATTATTATTATTATTATTATTATTATTATTATTATTCATAATGTGTTCAGTTTCATGTGGTACCCGCACAAAAAAGCTTTAAATTTGTGACTAATTAATTACGAAAAGTGAAAAGATATTGGATCAGTTTTAATCTCTTCCCTTTGTCTGACGAACCTGTATCCCTTCCCATTGCTCACTGAACAATACTTGATGTCTAATTAACACAGAGGTACCAATATCGTAGCTGATTTGCAGTACTCAGAGTAATTAGATATTTTGCCTGAGCCGGTGTGCATCGAGAGTGGACATATCCCCCACCCCCCATAAAGATGGTATATCACATCAATAGAAACTGAATTTTTTTTATTTATACGTCCGTTTTGTCATGGATTTGACAGCGAAGCGGCCTAAAGGGCAAAATGAAGCGGGTCACAGCAATTAAAGAAAGACTAGGAAAAGAGTTCTAATAGACTTCTGTCCTAAAGGGATAATCGACACCTCGGACAAAATGGACAGTTGGCATTCTGGTAACACACAAGACGGGATTTTCATATTTCAGGGAAAAACTACCTGCACTAGAGATCTGTATTTGTGAATTTACTAGTTGTTTGCTCATTTTAATAATGCTCTACTGTATGTCTGACGTGAACTTAACTCGGAACTTGAATCTTGTTTAAATATCTTTTCTGAAACTGATGTCACTTGGTAAGTTCACCATATGAAACCCATTAGAAATATGTCTTCAAAATATCCATCCATGTATCGCGTTTAAGGTGGGCGATGCATTTCTGAATTCAGATCCTCCCTGTTGCGTTTGCGTTACTACTTAATTTGGAAACGGAAGCATCTACAAAGGGGTCATGAATACTGTAATGGCTGCATAACTGGCAGATCTGTTACGTAACACGGCTTTCATCTCCAAACTCTCACGCTTTCCTGTAATTATTCATCTTTAAACGTTTGTCTTCACCCGGAAGCAATGAAGCATTGCTGATTTTTCTTTTCTCCTCCTTACAATATAGCTATATCTATTTATCTATATATATATGTGTGTATATATATATAGATAGATAAATAGATATAGATATATTGTTTATATATATTATAAATATATATATTTATATACATATATACATACACACATATATATTATGTATATATACATGCACACACTATATATATTATATATATATATATATATATATATATATATATATATATATATATATATATATACATACATATATATATATATATATATATATATATATATATATATATATATATATGTGTGTGTGTGTGTGTGTGTGTGTGTGTGTGTGTGTGTGTGTGTGTGTGTGTGTGTCCTGGGCCAATTGCTGAATTTCACAGTTGGTCAAAAATTTTTTTAGTTACCTTTTCTAGCATCCCGGTGAATAAGCAGTAAACGTGATTAATAACCCTGACGCTAAATCACAATTTATTCTTATTTCCCTCCCAAGTTGATAGGCCATCATTACGTGTTCTTACGAGCAGTTATAACAGGTTCTTCGTATCTTTACGTTCCTAGTACGAGTATATCAACATACCCAAAATGATGGAATTGTAGGAGAAGGAGCAAAGGTAACTTAAACCGAATTCCCGTTTTGTTTGTTTGTTTGTTTGTCAGGAGATGAAAAGGGAAATGAACCATCATAACTTAGTCTTAATCTCTCTTGTTATAAACTTTATTTTAATTAGATATTCTTTATCCAGTTTTGTATTAATTTAAATTCCTCGTGCGTATTCTAGGATTTGTCTTTTAATAAACTTTCATTATTGATTATTATTCGTAATGTGCCCAAAAATGCTTTTAATTTGTGGCCGTAATTAATTACATTGAGTAAAGAGATGCTGAATCAGTTCTAGGCACTATCCGTTATCTAACGAAGCTATGTCCGTTTTCATTGCTAATTAAATAAGACCGGATTTCTAATTAGTACTGAAAACCCATTTTGATGACTGATTTGCAGTACTCATATTATTAATCAAATATTTTGTCTGAGCCTGTGTACATAGAAAGAGTGAACACAGCCCTTACTCTTGTGTAGGTGAACTATATAACAAAGTAGAATTAAATACTATAACTGTCAAACAAATGGATATAAAAACAAAGTTCAACGAAAGTATAAGCAACATTAATCAATCAATTAAAAGGCTTCATCCCTAAAGTCGTTCTTGACTCTTGCTCACTTTCTCTGCACGATATGAAAAGGTTTTAATGGCACGCACCTTCAATTTGCCCAGTGTTCAAGTAAGGTATAATGAGCCTCTCTCTCTCTCTCTCTCTCTCTCTCTCTCTCTCTCTCTCTCTCTCTCTCTCTCTCTCTCTCTCTCTCTCTCTCTCTCTCCACATTAAGGTATACTTAACTTTTTTCCACATTGTCAGCAGTGTAAGAGACAAGTTCAGAATTACTCGTTTTCACCATCTTGAAAACAGAAAGAATCTGGATTGACAATTATCTGTTCACTTTAAGTTAAAAGAAGTGTTTGATATAATCAGGAATTTTGGACACCCATGCCATGGGTTGCATTATAAAACTGTCGTGCGTGTGTGTTTGTCTGTTTGTCAATGTGCATAACGTGCAGTTTTCTTATTTCTGCTTAACCTATTATGCAAAAGTTGCGCAATAAGAGCAGTCAGAGAAACGATGAGATAAGATAAGAGTAAGAATGATGAAGTTTGAAAGGTTTGTAGGAAGAGAAAGTTGAAGGCGAATGTTAGCTATGGTAACATTGTGAGTGAACTGTAAACGTCAGCCAGGGAGGTGAATCAAAGAGAGAGGAAAGGAAGAGGGAGGATGAATGTGGGCGTGGGGAAGGAGGGTGCTGGGCGGGCAGTCCCTGACTGTAAAGGATACGCAGAAAGAAATTTTGCCCTCTTATGAAACATCGCGCGAAGGGCAATAGTTGGTAACTGATCTAGTATGGAAAAAATTAATGATGCAAATTTCATATGTCAATTTATCTAGGTATATTTGGTCATCACGTTGTAAGTTTTTTTTTTTCTTTAGATTACGGTAGCTCTTTCTGAGATGACGAGAGAGTACTTATTGCGTTGTCCTTTGGGATACTAGATCAAGTTGCAATTATTCTCAGAATGTCTTTGATCATTCCGATTAAAAATAAAGTACTTGTTGCATGTCACGTGTCAAGAGAACTAGCTGTCGACTCGTCCGTCCTTCGGCTAATTTTTACAAAGGAAAGGTTCAAAGTGCAAAGAGGTTTTCTTTTGTAAAAAATATGAAAAAAGTAAACATAATTCACCCACGTCACTTTGCCTTTCTTATTTTCCGTTCGGCTGCGCTCTGCGTAGGAGAGTCGTTGAGCGACATTTGATCTTTGAAGTACCATGTTTTAACGAAGAAACACGATGAGGCTTTTATTGAGAGAGAGAGAGAGAGAGCTTCGAGGGGCCACTTTCTTTGAAAATTGCTCGTATCCATTTTTATATATCTTTATATCCATCATTTGAATTTCTTTTTCGTTCATCGCTGTTACTTTTTTCATTAGCATGTTTTCATCTCTTATTTCTTAGCTTTATATTTATTCAGTGTTCTGTTTCCGTGGCAATATCAAGAGCATACTGAACTACAATATCTTTGACAACAAGTAAAATTTAAATACTTAACATTCTCTTCATTTCCACAATTTGAGCTCTCTCTCTCTCTCTCTCTCTCTCTCTCTCTCTCTCTCTCTCTCTCTCTCTCTCTCTCTCTCTCTCTCTCTCTCTCCGCTTATTTTTGCCATTTCCTGTCATTGCCTAAATGTTCAAATGCGCTGATAAAAGGACATTTCTCTATAAAAATTCTTGCCTGAGTTGTTGTTGGTGAAATTATTCATTCCTCTCTTGCTTTCTTTTTCTGTCTTTTGTCCTGTTGATATATTTCCTTTTTTGTTAAAGTTATGAAAATATTTCGAGATTTGGTAACTGAAGACATTTTCAAATATGCTCGACATTTTCATTTCTGGATTATTTCCATTGACAATTTTTTCCCTGACGGCTTAGCCAGCGAGGCTTACTGTTGTTCTTGCTGTGATAATTTCCCCGATTGTTCACCTAGTTTTACAACACGGTGTTTTATTGAGAGTTTATTGAGACATTGTAATGCTGAAATGATAATTTTTTTTATATATTTCGATAAAGAAGTAGAGACAGTTATGGCTGCCAAACTCGAGACTGACCACCTGTTTAAACTGCCTAACTCTTGAGTTTGTGATCTCAAGTTACATTGTTGTGATCATTCGCAAAGCTTGAATTGTTCAAATTCTGTATAATTTCACTGATTACACTCAGATGTTTTGAAGAATGCCATAGCAAATTGCTTTCAGTGCGACCTGGAGCCTAGTACATGGAAAGGCAAAGATGAGGATGTTCCATAACTCAATTTGCTGTCATTGCAATAATTACGAAACAAAGCCTGCATTAGCTAGGTTGTAAACGACACTTTTTTCAGATCTATTTACAGTGAGTTGTTGCTATCACTAAGTATTTCGTGAAGAAAATTTAGATTCCGTATATGTGCATTTCTTGCAGTTTTTACACATTGTTAAAAGACGCCAGTGAAGAATTGTTAACAAAATAGTATTTTGCCTTAGTCGGCAGTTTTATATTCCATATTCTATCTTTACACGACTGGGAACACTTGCTACAGAAGCAACGGTGCTCATCTTGAATTTGATTGGCCATACTGCATGACTCGTTCCGCTCAGAAACATTTTCGTGACAGTATGGTGATACGAAAGTTATTGGAATATCTTAGTAAAACATTTTGCCTTTCCTTAAGAGTGCGCTATCCTTACGGTTCGAGTTCTGCTCTCTAGATCGACACTTCCTGCGAACATGTCCGAATGGCTAGTCGTTAGACTTGAAGTTTCCTCAAATTACTAAGTCAGTTGACAGATGTCTTGCTGCTTTAAATTAAGTATACCTTAGTTTTACCAGACCACTGAGCTGATTAACAGCTCTCCTAGGGCTGGCCCGAAGGATTAGACTTATTTGACTTGGCTAAGAACCAATTGGTTACCTAGCAACGGGACCTACAGCTTATTGTGGAATCCGAACCACATTATAGCGAGAAATGAATTTCCATCACCGGAAATAAATTCCTCTAATTCATCATTAACCGGCCGGAGACTCGAACTCGGGCCTAGCCGGTGCTAGCCGACAACTCTACCGACTGTCCCAACGAGGAACTTTCTTTGCTTTAAGATCTATAAAAGTTCGGGGAAAGTCTTTTGCACAGAAACTCGCAGGTTATTCAGCGCCTTAAACTGTTGAACAAGGAAAGCTGAAGCTAAATGGACTTTATTATTTATTGGCTGCGTAGCACAATATATTGTTTGTAAAACTATACATTCTTTGCCTTTTACTTACTCTCAATAAGTACTAAATAAATAAAAAAGATACTCTACTTGCAGTACGTCCATCGTGTGAGCAGGTCCATTTTTACGATAGTATAAGTGAAAGGATATCCCTGCATTATGCAGGCTGTGTATTTACTAGTATAATAAGAAAGAAACAATATTATAAAAAAGAAAATATTTCGTCAAAAGCAGTAAGCTATTGTATATGTGCGTGTTGTACGTGCTTTTGTCTGCGTGCAACTCTTCTGTGCACCAACTGTTCTCTCTCTCTCTCTCTCTCTCTCTCTCTCTCTCTCTCTCTCTCTCTCTCTCTCTCTCTCTCTCTCTCTCTCACGAAGTTTGCTATAACGGGCATTTTATTGAAATCAAATTGGGATGGCAAATACTGCCTCGATATTGTTACGTTAATTAGTCTGCTGCTTGAGGATTGGAGTCAGAGGACTACCATCATCTGTCTGCTACTGTCAACCTCAGTGGAATTAAGGTCGTCTAGAAAGATATTGGAATCTTCGCAAATTTCGTTTACCAGATATTGTGAAAGAGAAAACATTTTATTCAGTTCTCTGTCATAGATTTTTATTTGTTAAAATAACATATTAAGTATATGTTATCATAAAATATTTGTTCATATATTTCATTACGTAACAGGAATGCCACAAGAGTTAGAAAATGAGTGTGTGGCATAATTATTATTATTATTATTATTATTATTATTATTATTATTATTATTATTATTATTATTACAAGACAGTAAGGAGAGCAGCCTAGTACAAAGGAATTTAGAATTAAAGCATGAGAACTATGAAAAAGAAATGATAAAGAAAACAAGATTAGAAATAACAAATGTAATATATACCGGTAAAAAAAGAGGCAAATATAGTAACCATGAAGTGAGGCTCTCATCATCCTTCTCAACAGAACCGCTCATGCGCGAAGTTTGAACTTCAGAAGTTGCAGCGATTCAGCTTCAGGATTAGGAAGATTATTCCACAATTGAGTCACAATAGGAATCAAACCTCGCAGAAGAAAATGCAAGACTGTTAGAATTAATTACATGTCTAATACTGCTTGGTGAAAGGTATAATCTGGGTAGACATCAAAGCAAGCGGGTGATATACCCCATACACACTCAATTAACTGAATGACGGTGCCTGAAATTAAAAACAAGATGTGTGATAAGAAATTCAATAAAACTGAAGAGCTTTAGCCCAATAATTCGAGAAGTAAGTTAGGTACTGAAAACCGCACAGGGGAGCAATATTGAACACATTCAGCACCATGAGAATTAGAACATTTGCTTAAGATATTTGCAGCAAGAACAGTAAAAAGAATAATTATAGGAAGACTTGCAGTAAACTGGTTGTAGGAACCTGGACAGGAACCTGATGCTGAAACCGTCCAGTGTTTCACGGGTGTCAAGAAAAAAAAATGAATGAAATCTTGTAAAGGTAATTATTTGTCATCCGTAGGTTATACAGAAAGAAACCCAGATACTGAAACCCGCAAGTGATCTGTGGGAAAAGTTAGCTTTATGGATCTTGAGAACAGCATGAAAAACGAAGCGGACAGTATGATGGGAGTTGTAGCCTGCCCTAAGAGCAGGTTAACAGCGCATTTTCTACCTGAAAGAAGCTATAGGTTTGGAGGACCAGAAAGAAACAAAAAACCAAGAGGGCCACTGTACTGAAAAATACCTTTAGGAATCGTGAATAATGTTACCATAACAGAATATCAGTGGATATTCATGAAAGTTGCAGTGCAAATATTCTGTAAGTAATGTAATGGGTGTGCATAAACGAGAGATATGCAAAGCATTAGCAGCGCTGAACAACTAACTCCCAAATAAGCTTTGAAGTTGCAAAACCGTCTAAGATTTTTTTTTAATATAAGATCATGTTTTATTGGTTGAACGATATCTACAAGTTACCATCTCAATGAAAAAACAAGTAAAAAATGCGCCGAAGTTTCTTCGGTGCAATCGAGTTTTCTGTACACCGTATAATGCTGTATGAAACTCTCAGCCGCCGCCCTTAAAAACTTTAAGCCACAGCCTGTGGTGTTGACACCTATAGTTGTGCCAAACGCACGATAATGGCTAACTTTAGCCTTAAATAAAATAAAAACTACTGAGGCTAGAGGGCTGCAATTTGGTATGTTTGATGATTGGAGGGTGGATGATCAACATACGAATTTGCAGCCCACTAGCCTCAGTAGTTTTTAAGATCTGAGGGCGGACGGAAAAAGTGCGGACGGACAGACAAATGGCCTTCTCAATAGTTTTCTTTTACAGAAAACTAAAAACGCTCATGATAGAAGTCGAGATGTGCTACATTGCTCAAATGATGTATGACGTTTTAGGAAACTTGAGGTGCCGTATTCTACCTCCATGAGAAATAGGCCTACTCATTTCAGTATTGTTTATTTAATTTACTTATGTTTTAATTAAAATTCTGTATGGTTCTTGAGATCGTATTCTATCTATGTTAACGTGTTCACTTCGGTAAGACACCTAAATGTTACTGATGAATTAGTATAAGGGAAATACAAGCTAAAAGTAATAAAGCCATTCATAGAAAATTTTTTGGCATTGTTGTTATTGCTGTTGTTTGTTGGTTTGGTTAACAAAGAGGCGTCGAGCAGATGATTGTAGTTGGATGGCATTTCCTGTTAATGTGGCGGTTTCAACAAAACTTATTATCATCCCTGGCGCCATGCTAGCCAGAGGCACTGTGAAGTCCGACATTGTTGTTAGAACTATTTTGATCTCGTGATTTACATAGAAATGGACTTTGGACAAAGTCCTTCTGCGGCATGAATAAAGTCTTGCTAAAACGCCGCTAAGAGTCAGAGGGTGAAGGAACGATAATATTGTTCACGGCTGTCATTGCTTACGTGGCTGCTTTCATGCACTGCAAATGGTAACTTTATCATTTTAACTCTTGAAATTTTACAGGAGTTGAATTCTTAACGGAGGTGTCTTTGTGTAACTGATACAGTCCCATCAAAATTCTCCATATTAATGACTAGGGATTTAAATTACCAATTACAAAGAATTTATTCAAGCTGCAATTATTCTCAGTAAAAGACCGAGCCGTAGGATTTCAATGTTCTTGATCCATTCACAAATGTAATATATATATGTGTATATATATATATATATATATATACATATATATATATATATACTGTGTGTATATATATATATATATATATATATATATATATATATATATATATATATTGTGACGAAGTGTCCAGTGTCTGTTCTTCAAATCAAACCTGATATCTAAGTGCTTGTCCCGGAGTCTAGTGCACCATTTATATATGGTGACCCCAGAGTGTCCAGTGTCTGTTCTTTAAATCAAACCTGGTATCTAAGTGCTTGATATTTGATTACCAAACTTTCCATTTATTCAACAATTATAGTTACCTCACAAAAGCCAGACACCTGAACCCTCATCACACATAAAAGACGACTGATTTCTCTAAAGGCAACAGTGATCCCTTATAAACTTATCAATCATGAAAGAAAGCGGATTAAGTTCGTTAAACAGGTGTGAGGTAAAATCTAAGGGCATCACTCCATTAACATTATAAAGTTCAAGTATTTCTATTTATTTCATTTCCCTGGTTCGAGCTCACTTCAATTACTTGAAGGAAAACATCTCACTTACCACTCTATCTCTAATTCAAATCAAAATTACTGGTGGGTCAATGAATGAAACTCTGATATAATATTTTAAATACAAAAATTTATTTCTAAATTCAAAGATTATACATGACATTAACAGTCTCAGGGAAATTTATTATTACTTGAAAAATTGGATTAAATCTGAATTAATCATCAGTCAAAATTAAATCAGAAATTAATTTATTAATTCATCAAAAATTATTCAAGAAAGATTTAAATGGTTAAATAACAAAACTTGATTGAAAGGAAATATACTGTAAGTAAATTAATTCCCACGTGTTAAACAAAATAAGGCAAATAAATCAATCATATAAAAATGTGGATACAAAAGACACAGAAATATACTCTGCAAAAGATTAAATATCAAAAAAATGTAAAGCAAAAGTTAAGGCAATAGCAAATACATCACATATATGCATAAAAGAAAAATTCTTCAAAAGATAAAGCATAAAACATATAACACGAAAAAATATTAAAAAAGTGAAAAGGTATCTTTACATATAACCACTGCAGATATTATTTTCAGTGCACTGAAACCCAAAAACTATATTACAATACCTTGGTAACAAATGCTTCGTGTCTTTAACCAGGCGCTGTTACACACACACTTAATAAAATACACTGTTCAGATAACTCAGACACATTTACTAAGGAATTAAACAGTTAAAGAATATGAGTGACCATCGTCTACCAAAATATCAATTACATTAAAACGGGACATTCGTAATCCTGAGAGCGAGCGAGCGAGCGAGCGAGAGAGAGAGAGAGAGAGACGCGGAGCGGAAAACGCAGCTCCTTTCCACAACGCTTTTTGGTCTCTCAGTGTGGGCCCGTTTTAGATGCAGAGGGCACAGTCTATGGGTGGAAAGAACAGGTCCCAGACGATGTTTTTATTTTAAAACTCTTTAAAATGATAATTAGAGACAAAGTGGAATTACAGTTAACACTAATATTTATCATTAAAGTTTCAGAACAAGAGAATCTCTAGTTATTATAATAAGAATGGAAAACATCGCTTCTAATAACACTCCTGAACGACATTAGGCAACTTTTGTAATGGAATCTTCCACCCCACAATGTTTTTTTGATCGCGGCCCATAACGCCTTTGAACGCTAATGGAGTCATCTGAGAAGGTGATAGGAATGCATTACTTAAGCAGTTTTGAAAACTGGACTAACAAACGCGTCTCTATACAATGAACAACGACCTCAGTCTCTCTCAGCCCGACGCATACGTCGTCCTCTCAAACCATACAGCGTTCAATCACCGTAACTTTACGCTAGCCCTTTTACAGCATACGCGCATCTGAACATAAGATCACACAGTATACGACAATACACACATACACACGGGGAGATTACTGTATTATGAAAACCACAGCATAAGACTCCTTCCCCAAGAAGATTGGTTATCCCAGGGTTGAATCCAACGATTCACAACGGGATAAGTAATCAGCAACCACATTGTTCTTACCCGAGATATGCTGTACCTTAATATTATAGGGTTGCAAGCACAGAGACCACCGAGTGAGTCTCTGATTGTGATTCTTGATCCGCTGTAAAAACGTGAGCGGATTGTGATCAGACAGCACTAAAATCTCTTCATTCCTAGGTCTGTTCACATACACTTCAAACTTTTTCAATGCTGTGATTAAGGCTAGAGTTTCTTTTTCTATCGTGGAATACACTTTCTGATGTTTTTTCAGTTTCGAAGACATGAAACATACGGGATGCAAAAGTTCACTTTCATCTTCTTGAAGCAGTACAGCTCCAATTCCACAGTCAGAGGCATCAACTTGTATCACAAATTTCTTATTGAAGTCTGGAGCCCGAAGAACTGGTCTTGAAGTTAAAATGGCTTTTACCTTCTCAAAGGATTCTTGACATTCTGTAGTCCAAACAAACTTAGCTTTGGGACTAGTTAAGTCTGTTAAGGGGGCTACTACAGCTGAGAAATTCGGGCAGAAACGTCGATAGAATCCTGCCATGCCCAAAAATCTCTGTAGTTGTTTTCTAGTAGTAGGTGGGGTAGCCTTATGGATACCCTCTACATTAGCGTTTACTGGAGCGAGAAGGCCTTTCCCAACTTCAAACCCAAGATACTGCACAGTTGCCTTCCCGAACTCACTCTTCTCTAGGTTGACTGTTAGTCCTGCTTCCCTTATTTTCTTGAAAACTTTCCTCAGGATCTTCAGATGTTCTTCCCATGTTGTAGAGTAAATGACTATGTCATCCAGATATACACCTACTCCTTCTATGGACCCTAGCAGTTGATCCATCACTCGTTGAAACGTTGCAGGTACATTCATCAGACCAAATGGCAGAACAGTATACTGATAAAGTCCAAAAGGAGTAATAAAAGCTGACAGCAACTTAGCATTCTCATTTAAGGGAATTTGATAGTATCCCTTCAACAAGTCTATCTTGGAGACAAACTTGGCTTGTCCAACATTATCAAGTAACTGATCTATAAGAGGCAAGGGATAATTGTCAGCCACACTGATGGAATTCATTTTCCTATAATCAGTACACATCCTAAATGAGCCATCAGGTTTCTTCATTAACACACATGGAGAACTGTAGTGACTTGAACTGGGTTCTGCTAATCCATGCTGTAACAAATATTCAACTTCTTTCTTCAAAACATCTCGATGGTAAGGTGACAGGCGATAAGCTCTCTGTTTGAATGGTCTGCCATCTTCTTGGATCTTGATCTCATGCTTGATCAGATCAGTACACCGAGGTACATCTGCAAATAGTTCTGTGAAGCTTCTAATCACTTCGCACAACTCACCACCTTGCTCAACACTCAAATGTTTCAGTTTATCCTCCAAATTTTCCAAAATTGAAGAATTATTCATCTTGCTTTCAGCTCCCAATTCATATCCATCGTCGTCTTCTGTAGTTGAAGTTATCTGGGTTATTGACACAGTTTCCATTTTGGTTTCTGAGAAGTAAGGTTTTAAGAGGTTTACATGTACCTTCCTTTTTCGTCTTCGTCTTTCTGGTGTTTCAATTACATAAGTTCTGTCACTTAACCTCTCAATTATCTTGTAAGGACCTTGAAACTTGTTGGAAAGGGGAAATCTCTTGACAGGTAAAAACACTAACACTTGTTGACCAACACTAAAACTTCTTAGCTTAGTCTTCTTATCATATCTCCTTTTCATTTTCTCTTGACTCAGTTTCAGATTTTCTAAAGAGAATTTTCTAATCCCTTCCAATCTTTTCCTCAAGTTCTTTACATACTCTCCTTGGATTTCCACTTGATTTTCTTCCCAGTTTTCTGCAAGAATTTTCAACGGTCCTCTCACTTCTCTACCAAAAATCATCTCGTTAGGTGAACAACCCATGCTTTCTTGATAAGCATTCCTAATTTCAAATAACATCAATTGTACACCAACATCCCAGTCTCTTTCTGACTCAGAACAATACTTAGTCAGCATACTTTTCAATGTCTGGTGAAACCTTTCCAAGGCTCCTTGAGTCTCTGGGTGATATGCAGTGGACAACTGTTGTTTCACTCCTAACAAGTTCATCACATCCTGAAATAGTTTGGAAGTAAAATTGGTTCCTCTATCACTTTGTACAATTTCAGGTATCCCAAACTTTGAGAAAAACTCCACTAGTTTCTCAGCAACTATCTTGGCAGATATGTTTCTAACAGGGATTGCCTCAGGATATCTTGTCACAGGACACATCAATGTTAACAGATACTCATGACCCTTCTTCGTCTTCGGCAGTGGTCCAACCATATCTATAATCACCTTGCTAAAGGGTTCTCCTCTAACTTCTATAGGTTGTAGGGGGGCTTTCTGAATGGTTTCATCTGGCTTTCCAGCTATCTGGCAGGTATGACACTCCCGACAGAACTTGCTAACATCTTTGTGAAGTCCAGGCCAGAAAAAATATTTCATAGTCTTCTCCACAGTCTTCCTAATTCCCATATGTCCAGACTCATGAGCTACTGCTACTACTTGCTTCCTCAATGGACGTGGGATCAAAATTTGATGATATTCACCCCATTCAGCATCTCCTGGTATATCTACAGGTCTATGCTTTCTCATCAGCATACCTTCCTTCAGATAATAACAGGTAGGAGTTTGTTGCATCTCTTCTTGATCAACAACTCTGAAAAACAGCTCAGCTAAGGATACATCCTTCTTCTGTAGGTCCATTAGCTTCTCCCTTGTCACCTGACCAACTTCAAGGGTTGAGCTCTCAGTATCTGCTAACTCAGCTGTTGTAGTTTCACTGTTATCCTCAGGAACATCTTGACTACTCAGAGTCTCTTCAGGGACGACAGCTTCTTCTTGGGAAACCTCTTCTTGGTCAACATTAGGGGAAACATCATTTCTCTGGAACAACTCTTCTAAGCTCAATGATCCTTCTTGAGTGGGTAAATCCTCAGTCTCTTCACTTGCAGGCATAGTCCTCTTCATACTCCTAGTAGTCACACAGCTAGGAAATAGGTGGGGGTTATTCTTCTCCAAATCTACTGTAGGACTAATCCTCAATGGTTTATCTGTCACTATAGGACAAGGAACAAATGGCACACTACCAACTTCATTCCCTAACAGAACATGTACACCTTCAACAGCCAGTGAGTCCTTTACAGCAAAATCAACATCTGTCACTAATTCACATGACAGGTGTAAGCGGCATATAGGAGTTACCTCTTCTCCTCCTATACCCTTCAAAATAACAGAATCTCCTGTAAGATTCTCCTCCAACTGGGGGTGAGCACCATGGACTACCACACTATGGTTGCTCCCTGTATCACGTAACACCTTGACTAGTACCTGCACACTTCCTCCTGGAGTTGTCAGCGTACCCTCATAGATATATGGCTTAAAAGCCTCCACACTGCTCAGCCACTCACTGCTTGAAGTTACATTTCCACTGGTTGCTAAACATTCAGCTTGTTTAGTCTCAGTCTTCACTGGAGCTTGACTCCTCCCCACATTGTTCTTTGTAGTCTGTTTCACCTGGTCATTTCTTACTACTTGACCAACTGGTTTGGACTGCCAATGTGTCTGATGACACTCCCGACTGAAGTGTCCCGCTCTTCCACACTTGTAGCAGACAACATTAGGCTTCTGTGATTGCCTTGCAACATTATTATATGAGGATTTTACATTAGCTTGCTGAGGGATATTACCCTGAAATGACTTGGTATTACCACTTGTAGGATTCCCATTAAATCTGCTCCTGAAACTTGGGTGAGACCTAAAACCTGTGCGTTGATTCTGGTACTTGACATTATAGTTCCTTCTGCTGCTTATGATGTTAAAGTCCTCGCTAAGTGTAGCAGCTTTGTCAAGTTTATTCACCTCTCTCTCTCTCAGATAGGCTCTTATGTGTTCAGGAATTCCCCTAAGATATTGTTCAAGAACAAATAATTCTTCAAGATCTTCAAATGTTTTAACTTTAGCAGCCTCCAACCATCGTTTAAAACATCTTCTCACTTTGTAGGCATAATCCAAGAAAGTTATCTGGTCATCCTTTCTCAAAGATCTGAATCTTTCATTATAATATTCAGTGGTCATCTGGTAAACTTGTAGCACATTGTGTTTAAGTACCTTGTACTCTTTACACTGATCAGCTGATAAGGCTAAATAGGCACTTCTTCCTTTTCCAATGAGAACACTCTGCAACAAGACTGACCATTTATCCTCTGGCCATCCCATTCCTGCAGCCACTTTCTCAAAGTGATCAAAAAACTCATCTGGAGCTTCTTCTGTAAACTTTGGAATTAACTTCTGCACTCTTACTATATCAAATACAGGGTCTGAATCACCTTGAGTAGGATTAGAAGGTGTTACGGGCAATTCAGCTGTAGCTTTCAACCTTTCCATCTCTCTCTTGTGTCTAGCTATTTCTCTTTCTTCTTCTGCTATTTTTCTTAATTCTTCAGCAGCTTTCTCTTCTTCTCTTTCTTTTCTTTCTCGTTTTTCTCTGTCTTCTCTTTCTCTTTCTGCCTGCATTTTTTCTCTTTCAGCCTGCATTCTCTCTCTTTCAGCCTGCATCTTCAGCTTAATCAAATTTGTTTCTGCTTCTAGACGTCTAAGCTCTGCTTCTGTATCACTTTTCTCTTTCTTTTGCCCCTGTTTATCTATAAGTTCTGCCTCAGCTGCGTTCAACAATTCTTGAGCTTCTCCGAGCTCTTCATCTATTTTACCAGAGTCCATCAATGCTTGGATTGCAATGAATTTTATTTGTGCCTTTACCATGTTGGCAGACACCTGACCACCACATGCGACTGCTATCTCACTCCACTGTGCTTTAGTCAGAGTGATTTCAGATAACTCTTGGATGGAGGGATTTGCTAAAAACTCTTGAACATCGAAGGGAGCCATCTCTCTCAGTTAATCAACTAACAATTCAATATGACAACAATTCAACACAATAAAATGCAAAAACAATTATATGGTCACTCTCCCAAAATGCAAAGAACAATTATATGGTCACTCTCCTCACAAAATAAAAGAACTATACGGTCACTCTCCTCATAAAATATGTCCCTAACACCACCAGTATACACCAGAGTGATATTTGTGATCTGTTTTCCCAGGGTCTTGGGCACCACTTATATATGTGACGAAGTGTCCAGTGTCTGTTCTTCAAATCAAACCTGATATCTAAGTGCTTGTCCCGGAGTCTAGTGCACCATTTATATATGGTGACCCCGGAGTGTCCAGTGTCTGTTCTTTAAATCAAACCTGGTATCTAAGTGCTTGATATTTGATTACCAAACTTTCCATTTATTCAACAATTATAGTTACCTCACAAAAGCCAGACACCTGAACCCTCATCACACATAAAAGACGACTGATTTCTCTAAAGGCAACAGTGATCCCTTATAAACTTATCAATCATGAAAGAAAGCGGATTAAGTTCGTTAAACAGGTGTGAGGTAAAATCTAAGGGCATCACTCCATTAACATTATAAAGTTCAAGTATTTCTATTTATTTCATTTCCCTGGTTCGAGCTCACTTCAATTACTTGAAGGAAAACATCTCACTTACCACTCTATCTCTAATTCAAATCAAAATTACTGGTGGGTCAATGAATGAAACTCTGATATAATATTTTAAATACAAAAATTTATTTCTAAATTCAAAGATTATACATGACATTAACAGTCTCAGGGAAATTTATTATTACTTGAAAAATTGGATTAAATCTGAATTAATCATCAGTCTATGGGTGGAAAGAACAGGTCCCAGACGATGTTTTTATTTTAAAACTCTTTAAAATGATAATTAGAGACAAAGTGGAATTACAGTTAACACTAATATTTATCATTAAAGTTTCAGAACAAGAGAATCTCTAGTTATTACAATAAGAATGGAAAACATCGCTTCTAATAACACTCCTGAACGACATTAGGCAACTTTTGTAATGGAATCTTCCACCCCACAATGTTTTTTTGATCGCGGCCCATAACGCCTTTGAACGCTAATGGAGTCATCTGAGAAGGTGATAGGAATGCATTACTTAAGCAGTTTTGAAAACTGGACTAACAAACGCGTCTCTATACAATGAACAACGACCTCAGTCTCTCTCAGCCCGACGCATACGTCGTCCTCTCAAACCATACAGCGTTCAATCACCGTAACTTTACGCTAGCCCTTTTACAGCATACGCGCATCTGAACATAAGATCACACAGTATACGACAATACACACATACACACGGGGAGATTACTGTATTATGAAAACCACAGCATAAGAATATATATATATATATATATATATATATATATATATATATATATATATATATATATATATATATATATATATATATATATATATATATATTTCAAGAGACCTGGTACATCATCATCATCATTATCAGTACAGATAATACGGAATTCCCTTAGTGGCAACAAAACATACTACTGTAAGTGGAACTCGACTTGGTGATGTCACGGTTGTAGAAATAAACGAAAGCTATAGGCGATTAAAATAACTGAATTAGTTGGGAAGCGTCCCTTGTGGGGAAGTTTTGGGGAAATTTGGAGGAGCTGAAGCATCTTGGCATCTCAGACAACCCCTAGTGTTTTTTCCGTTGATAAATTAGCTCAGTATTTTTGTAGCCTTTTGTTCCGCATCTTATCTGCAATTTAATGAAGAAGTCATCTTTTACATAATTCATCTTTTATAGGATTTTTGTCTCATCACAGGGAACTTTTTGGTCCCTGTAATTTCACAGTGATTGCAGATTGTGAGATGTGATCACGCGGAATGTGATTTTACGCCTGGGGAATTTAATGCGGTACTAAGACATTCGAGTTTTCCTTTTGGTCTTAGATCTCTCTCTCTCTCTCTCTCTCTCTCTCTCTCTCTCTCTCTCTCTCTCTCTCTCTCTCTCTCTCTCTCTCTCAGTACGTTGACTTAGCAAAGCAAACCTTTTGTAGCAGTGGCTCCTATGGACAAAAAAGTCCAAGTTAGTTAACAAATTAAAGTATTCTGGAAATTTCTTATACTCAAAAATGATTTTAGGGGAACACTATAGGTTGATGATTCAGCGCCTCTAAGATATGGTTAATAGTATATCTCTGTTAAAGATTAACTTATATTGCTTCAAGTTATACGGAATCTTTATAACAGGTTAGAGATGTCTCCAGAACATTGCGTTAAAGGTTAGCTTGCTTTAAAACTTTTCAAAATGGTGTATCTCTTGTGATAAGTTAGTAAGCCAGCATCTTTAGGAGAAGTTGTAGATATGTTGCTTTGAAGAAAGGTTAAGGGAATGGTATCTTGAAGTCAGCTTATGGGTCAAGTACGTCTTCTTTAGTGGCTTTACTCAGCGGATAAAGATCCTTTAACGCTGTCTCTTCAAGTAGTTCCGCTTAAATTGGAATGACTACAGTATCTTCATTTTTCCAGTTGTGGCAAATTACGCCTTTGCTCTTCAATTCTTGTTTAATCTAATTTGTAAGGTAGTCAGCTTCTTCTAATTATCATGAGTTAACAAAAGATGATGTTAGAAAATGAAATGGTTAAACATCCAAACTCCCATACGAACAAACGTCAAATCTATCTGCTTTGGAGGTTCATCTAGAGATTGGAAGGGTCTTTGAAGGGATCAAAGGTCATTAGGATATAATGAATAAGAATTTCTTTTTTTACTTCTGCATTGTATGTGGTATTTACACGTTACGATACGTACATGATAAGATTCACTTGTATTGTTATTATAATGGAGCAAGTTTTCGTCACTCTAATAGTACTGTACAGTGCAACTACAGTATTTTGAACAGCTTCAGTAATGACAATGTTCCTACTTGTGCAATCAAGTCTGAAGTGTATATACATAAATATATTTAAATACACACACACACGCACACACATATATATGTGTATATATATATATATATATATATATATATATATATATATATATATATATATATATATATATATATATATATATATATATATATATATATATATATATATATGAATGAATGAAATGCTACCAATTGGCTTGCTGGGTAAAATTCGCTGGTATGTTAGAGGGCAGCCTGCCCAGGAAAAACCTCAGGTACAGCCGTACTTTGGTTCCAACTTCTTTTATAACATGGGATGTGTAGGTCAGTTGGTAGCGCCCTGGCAGTTCATTTGAGAGACCGGGGTTGGATCCCGATGTGAATCAGAAATTTATTTCTGTGAAACACTTGCTCATGTGTTGATTAGTTCATATATATATATATATATATATATATATATATATATATATATATATATATATATATATATATATATATATATATATATATATGACTTTTTATCACATCACCGTGATTCATATACAGTCAGTAAGCTACAAACGTCCTTTAGTATCCAATTCGCTCTACCTCGGAAATAATATATTTTCATATATGTTACCTTCGGTAACATATATGAAAATATATTATTTCCGAGGTAGAGCGAACTGGATATTAAAGGACGTTTGCAGCTTACTTTGTAGCTTACTGATTATATATATATATATATATATATATATATATATGTGTGTGTGTGTGTGTGTGTGTGTGTGTATGTGTATGTACGTGTTCAAATGGGTAAGAACTAGCTTCTATAACTTCAGTTATTTTTTCTTTCCAATCATGTTCGCATTTGGATAAAGTATCTCATTTTACGTGGCAGTTGTGCTATCAAGGATATAAAGGCAAGCTACAGTAAAACGGAATGAAATAAGTTTGAAAAGTTTATTTTTTCCTTGTCTTCGTAAAGAGGAGGAGGAGGAATAAGAGTGGAGAAAAGAATTTATTGTCATTCAGGTGGTTCCGTTGTCATATCTTACAAACCCTTTAGGTGTAATCTTCTCGTCTTTTTTTGTCCTTATGGAAAAGAGAGAAAAGTTTTTTTTTATCTTGGTGAGACCAGCTTTTGGAGATTTATTCAGTTTAATGATAATTATGATTCGATTATTCCTTTACCATTTGCTGACTGGAATATTTTTTCTTCTCTAAAAGGATTCATTGGAGTAACATTTGAGGTAGTGTATTTTTTTGGAAGAAAAGGTGAAGGCTTTGGATGTATATTTGTCTTTCGCCCGTAGGTTATGCACATCAGTCTATTTTATAGGTAGAGAGATAAAGCTTAAGAAAAGGCGACCGTTTAACATTTTTCGTGGGTATGAAAGAAAACAAAACGAATTTAACATTAGGACAGACCACAGTTTTGGTAATTATTAAATCATAGCTTTGTCAGTATCCTTTCTGTGTATATCGTGGAGTCCATTAGCCAATTCGTGTTTGCAGTCAACATTTTAGATGGTACGGTATGGACGTTAATTAATATCCTCTGTCAGTCGCCGATAAAATTAATGTAATTGAAACTGTCAAGCAAAAATTTGATCTTGGACTGTTATATTCTTGTTCAAGAAATAATTTCCTCGAATGTTATTGTAATCATAGCTGATTTGAAAAATACTATTTATTTTATATCTTTACGGGTATAGGATTCATTGCCTCTAATATGCGTTAGGAACACAATGTTTTCATACACCGTACATTGGGGATTTTATCCCTCGGTCACCAGATGTGGATACAAGGTATGGATAAAGGTTAGCGGCACACCCTTAAGTGTTGGTTACGGATAAGGCTTCCCAAAGATATAGTAGATTAGAAAACATGTAGTTAGGCTGGTGACATGTTCTCTCCCGAAGTGTTCCGACTTACAGTGCGTTGTCGCAACATCCATGGTGGCACTGCTCTTAATTGATGATGTCCTAACTACAGTTTGTCCATTAATAATCAGTATCCTGCTGCCCAATTGTAAAGGTGCTAAGAGACATTGCCATCAAGAACTACAGGACCAGTAACTCAACTTCATATTTTTCTAACTTCTTAACTAGAAAATATGAATATTATTTTTCCAAAAATTCGCCATCCCCCATCTACAGTATAGCTCCGTAACTCATGCTCTTCTCGACAGTCCTTGGACCGACGTACTTGAAGAGAATCCGTCTTTACTGGATGGGGCCGGTCGATTAATATAAATTTTTCCCCGCGCAACCACTTTGGGTTGTCAGGTGGAAGTTAATGTTCCTTTCGCTTGAAGGAAAGACACTGGCACACTCAATGTTGTCACCGGTTTTCAAAGTCATTTTTTTCATCGCACAAAAGGCGCTCGGTTTTTTCTCTTTTGGCTTTCTTTGGGACATCATGTGTATCTGAAATTACAAGATTTGTATTCATTAAAAGCACTGTCTGTACAGATGTTATTTTTATGTACTGTAAGCGAGAAACGACCACTGTTAAAATTTCTTTACACGCAAACCACCTTAAACCACCTTTCAGGTTGCATTAATGAATACGGAACATCCCATTAACATTGAAGGCGGCAACGCTGTGTGAGGCAATTTGAAGGTGGTCGTGGTGCGTTCATCACTGCCAGAGATTCGTGGAAATGGACAGCGAATGAAATCACTAAAATATACTAAAATATTATATAAGAAGATACTCCTGTTAAAAGGTTTCGCTTACATCGAAAGTACAAGATCCTTTAACTTTAGGCCAGTTGTTAAGCAAATGGATTGCTCTTAGTGTTGTTTCATTTTTTGCTCTATATTATCCATTTTTATGATTTACATAATATCTCATTTTCAAGGTTCGAGGTTGTAACAGAAAGTTACAGTCGACTGTATCATTCACCAGAGGAGCAATAGCTTGTATTAGAAGAATTTTTTTTATTTATCTTTTCACGTCATTACCTCGTAGGCAAAGTTCAGCGAAATTCCAACCAGTAATTTGGTGAACATTGTTACTCTGAGGCTTTGTTATTCTTTATGGGTGTGCCTGATCTTTAATCGGATAATATAAATGTCAATTTTTTCGCCATACTCGTTGTCACCTGTGGAAGGGGTGCGAAAGAAGGCCAAAGCCTTGCAATTCTTAGAAAGTTCTTAAAGGGGCGGATGGTGGTGCTTGGCCAGTTACGACCCACGTACAGTAAGTACCATAGCAAGGCTCTAAATATTGGGGATGACATTAGGAGGGTAAAAAGAAATTTATTGATTCAAGTAGTTTCAACTGAGTATCACTATTAAGTGAAAGTTCTTATGGAAGTTGCTCTGGTACAGAAAGAATCTAACTACTAAATGGAATGATGCATCTCTGCTCGCTAACTTCCAAAACAGGAAAATCCAATGGATCCGTACAGTACAAAACAAATATCCTATTTACTTTGTTAAATATAGCATATTGTAAAGACAGTTTATAAAGCACAATTGTGTTAACAGCAGACCCTTATACTGTCCCTTTAAACCATAATTTCTCTTGATTCTGAACAAAGAACAGACTATTTTTTTTAGTAGAAGTTATTCATTCCCTTTAAATGTTTTGAATCTTTTATACAAGGTCTTGACGTCAGACCATTGTAACTCTCTATTCGGTATTGTACTACTCGTGTACGGTACCTGTGCCACAAAGGAGGGTTCCCTGTAGTAACTAGGGCCCGTAAACTTCTATGACGGGTGACGCAATTGGAATCTTTATTTAGGCTGAAGCAAAAGTGGTTTTCTCCTATAGTTTTACGTAACATGTTATCCTCAACGTTCAGAATGCTTTGAATGAAGTGGCAAGTCATTATTGATATGGAATAAGGATTGTTTTGGGAAGGTTTGGAACTTTTTTTTTTCAAGTTTAATTATATATTTGAATTATCAGTTATTGTTCTCTCTCTCTCTCTCTCTCTCTCTCTCTCTCTCTCTCTCTCTCTCTCTCTCTCTCTCTCTCTCTCTCTCATTATTAAAGATATATGTATATGTAGATACATGACGGTGTGTGGCCAGTCGCTCACCAATCGACCCAGCTGTGAATGGGTAGCAGCGTCAGAGAACGTGAAGAAGAGTGCGTGAGTTTGCATTCCCCATCGTAGAAACTGAGAAGCGGAAGGCTCTTCTTTCCTTCCAGCGCCACCT
The DNA here is from genome assembly GCA_039081455.1 of Macrobrachium rosenbergii. NCBI lineage: Eukaryota > Metazoa > Arthropoda > Malacostraca > Decapoda > Palaemonidae > Macrobrachium > Macrobrachium rosenbergii. Next base: position 5,522,893 of record JANJGK010000029.1, on the reverse strand, counting down.
CTTCTCATCACCAACGTCGTCATTGCCTCCAGCGCCACATGACGCAAAATGCCTCCATTGAAGCCCGCCTATCATGTCTTTCTTGTGCTTTTCCTTCCACAAATCTCCGCTTATCTGCAGCATCCCTTCTCATAGCCCTTATCCAAGTAGGTCTCGGTGTACAAACTCTTCTGGTGCCCACAGGTGCCAAGCTGACACCATTATGCATTAATCTCCCAGGGGTTGTCGAAGGACCTGTCAAAGCCATCTCCATCTCCCTTTCTTCATTATCTCATCTACATATAGAATTCCCATCATTTTCCTTATGGTATTATTTCTAATTCTATCTGTCATCTAATTCCTAACAGTTATCTGAAGGCTTATTCTCAAATCAACAAACATTTTTTTATGTAGTTTCAGTGCCATACAACCATTTATGTCCTTATAGCAATACAGACCGTACTAGGCGTTTGTGTAATGTTTGATGACCAAATCTTATTCATCCTGCCCATTGTCTGGTTTGCCGCTTTCAGTCTTTCACTAAATTCCAGCTCAAGACGAACATTATTGGATTGGATTATTTTTCTAAATATTTGAGAGATTCAACCGTATTAATCCTTTTTCCATCCAGTTGTTTTTTCATCCCTGTGTGCATACACTGTCCTCATTATATCCTTATTTTGTTAGATTAATTTTATATACGATGCATTATAGAGGGGATAAAGCGAGTATATATATATATATATATATATATATATATATATATATATATATATATATATATATATATATATATATATATATATATATATATAATCAGGAAGCTACAAACGTCCTTTAATATCCAATTCGCTCTACCTCGGAAATAATATATTTTCATATATGTTACCGAAGGGGAATTTTTTAGTTGATAATAAGTCCACCGTCCCGTGGGGTCGAACCAGCGACGGACGAGGACTCAGGACTACAGGGACGCACTAACCCATTGTGGCCGAATGGGTTAGTGCGTCCCTGTAGTCCTGAGTCCTCGTCCGTCGCTGGTTCGACCCCACGGGACGGTGGACTTATTATCAACTAAAAAATTCCCCTTCGGTAACATATATGAAAATATATTATTTCCGAGGTAGAGCGAATTGGATATTAAAGGACGTTTGTAGCTTTCTGATTGTATATGAATCACGGTGATGTGATAAATAGTCATATATATATATATATATATATATATATATATATATATATATATATATATATATATATATATATATGGTTGTGTGTGTATGTGGGTAAGCATGTAAATATGTATGTATTTATGTATGTATATATTAAGTCTTGGTTGACTTTGGACAGCAGTGGAGAACTCTGTGCTGGCCTGTCAGTGTACTTCCGCTGCAGATGCAATTGTGTCGAGGTGGGGAGTTTGCGCAGTTGGATACAGAGATCTATTTGATCACGATTTAAGTCCATGGAGACAGCATGATCGACCATTGACCCGGGGTCATCACATTTCCGGAAGAAATGATGGTGAGTGCGTATGTGTGTTGCACTCCTGAATGGTATAATATCAGAGGAACAGTGACTCACAGCAGGACTTTGGTTTTGGTGGCTGGTGCATGTGTTGCCTCGTGAGTGTTTAAAGACCACCACCCTGACGATACTTTATATGGGCTATAGAAAAGTGAGTACAATAACTCATGAACACTTATATCTTTTTCAGACTCTTTTTTTGGAAAGACCCGGTTGTGCTGCAGTAAAATTCGTGTGCATTTTCCTGTTTTGTTCCCCATCGTACATTTTTCTGTTTTGAACATAAATGTTCATTAACACCATTTCAGGTTTTAATACATTGATATGTTTCTTTCAACAGGAATTCTGGTTTCGTCCTGTGAGGACGAATATTTTGGGAAGTGGTGTTTATTCTTTATTGTGGTCTAGAATAATTATGACCTTATTACTTTGTTTGATGACCAGGGTGTTAATCCTAGTATTAGCTGGTTCAGAATTGATAATCTGAATATTTGTGAATCAGAATTTCCTCTAGTAATGATTTCCTTTTATAGGGGGTGGAATTCTCTCCATTTCATGATCGTAACTTTTGCTGAATCACCTTCGTTAAATTTGAAAATAAAGTCTAGTTTTGTATATCGGTGTTTAATTCCAATAGGCCTTTGTTTTAAGAATAGGTTCAGTGAGAGGAGTCGACAAAGGAGAAGGAATTTGCTGACCCAAGGAGCCACGGCTACCAGAGACATCTTAGGGAAGTAAGATGATTGATTCTATTCTTAAAATAGATACAGCAATAAAAGATGACCCTATTTGACCTGGGGATAGGGCCATTTAACATATATGTGTGTGTGTCCTCCCTCCTGCTCTACATCCTTTCCAGTAGTCTTCGTAATTTTAATTCTATGAAAAAGTCTTCTTAAGATAGAATTTCCAGTCATCAAGATAATTTTATCAGGTAAAAGAATCATAATCCGATAAATCTTTTCCCATATTGGTTCAGTTGTAATTTTGTACTCGCAGGTATAACACGGCGTGATAATAGTTAGCCTTTACCTTTGCGTTTCTTTCTGATAGTTCGAATTCCGTGTACGTTTGTGTATAGCTCTACAAAGACAACTACCCCGCATCAGGTGTATTTTTTATAACAGTGCATAATGTCAGTGATGTTGAACTTTATATTTATTTCGTTTTGGGATACTTTCGCTAACGGACAATCAAGGGGGCTGGGTTTTTTGGGGGTTTACAAGAACTTCTCACCGTTATGGGAGATTAAAAGTATAAGCGAACGACCACAATAGTAATAATAATAATGATCATAAAATCCACTATTGTTATTATAATAACATATTATTATTATGATGATGATGTAATATTTATACACTTTCAAAGGGATGAACCCAGACGGCAATTACAAAAAGGCAATAAAAGCTTACCCAACAGAAGATTAGTAAAAGGAAATAAAATAATGATACGAGGACTGGAATTCTGTGCAATGATTTTCTGCAGCAGTATTCCAGATACTCTGTGCAATTCTACCTTGGAGGGGAAATGGCTTTTTCTTTATTAATCCAGCTAACAAATAATCAATATTTTTCTATAACGCGAAATATCACGCAGATGCAATATTCTTTTTTATTTATTACCTTTAATCAGTTATTGTAATTATCAAAGATACGTACATACCTATATTACCACGCTCAGAAATTTTCCATTATTCTGCAGTTCGGTGCGTAAAGATCAGTCGGCAATTGTCGTGAATTCATTGGCAGATATTTACAAATAAGTTCTTTGTCGAGTGTCTATTAGGTAAAGATCTGTATCCGTAATGGTTCCCAACTGGTTTTACTTTTGTGACTGCGGCAAACAACATCGTAAAACCTTCATGAACCTTGAAAAATATTTGTCCAACATTACTGAGACTTCAGATGATAGATCTTGGAAGGAAACTGAAGTTAATTTGTTTAAATAATGACTTTAATTTTTCTAATTTACCCCTACTTACTGTTTGCAAGTTTCCTGTCGCGTTTGGGTGTCCCTCCCGGATGAAGCCGAATGAAAGGCAGTTTGCAACTCTGCTTCTTTTCTGTCAATACTGTTTCGGCTACTTGCTTCATTACTCTTCAGTTGAACTGTCCCTCTTCCTTTCGGGCATCGTAACGCGTAACGCATGTCAGGCAACCACTTCCACATTTAACCTCATAATTTAGTTCTCTCTGTTTAAAACCCACTTCTTTTCTCTCTGACGCCTTCATGTTTCCCCTGAACCAGTACCATCGACCTCATAACTTGAACACAGTTTAATGGTTGGTTTCCCTGTTTATAAGATGGTATTTTTCACAGCTCAGTGGATGATTTCCCTGTTTTTTAGTTGATATTTTGCACAACGTAATGGTTGGTTTCCCTGTTTATAGGTTGATATTTTTCACAGCTTAATGGTTGGTTTCCTTGTTTATATGTTTTTTTTTTATGATTGCGTTGAAAGTCAACTTTTTTTACCATCGAGTGATTCTCGCTTTACAATTTGAAGTAATAAGTCACCGTTGATGCTGAATGTTGTGTTACCTTCCTGTATACGGCACTTTATACGCAAGCTATCCAGCATGACTGGAAAAATTAACAACTAATTTTCTACTCAGTTTTGTGTATAACTTTACTCAGAGTTAAGGGGCGTTCTTTCTGTCTCTTCCTCTCTCCTCGTGGGTTCGCTCATCAAAACTGTTATTCATTTTTTACATACCCGTACAAAGTAATTTGACAGTATCAGATTTTTGTTTTACTTTATGTTGGAATTCTTGTTATACCGTATTTTATTTCCTTGTTCCGTGTTTTTTCGTTAATTGAAAAAGGAGCAGGCAACATCCCAAACGTAACGTTTGACTAATTTAGCTTTTTATCATTACGATGTAGGACAGGTATAGCCAGACTTTGCCTTTAAATCATGGACTTCGGTTTTATATTGTAGACATATCTGGAAAGTTAAAGCCTGATCTTTGTTTTATTTCTGAGAGAAAGCCTGGAAGGTAGAACCAGACTTTGACCTTATGTTCTAAACAAAGCGAAAAAGATAAAGACAGACATTGGCTAGAAAAGGCTTGGCAGGTACATTCGGACTCTGGTTTATTACCCATTACAAAGCTAACATGTTAATACAAGACTCTGGCTTATTTCCTTGACAGAACCGAAAAGACAACGCCAGATGTTGGCAGTGTGTCCTAAATTAAGCTTGAAAATAGAATCAGTACTTCGCTTTAAATCCTCATGACGCTATGATTGTAACTCCACAATATAGCTATATTTCCAGGAACCTAAGAAGAGCTGTAAGGAGAAAGTCAA